>CALNXK010000006.1:6857500-6950000 GCA_942486035.1 Porites lobata | reverse complement strand
TACCTTTCGGGATTGTCGCGTGCACTTTTTCCGACAACCTTTCTCGAAATAGCTGTATACAAAACTTCGCAACTTTACCATTTCCAAGCAAGGCTTGGTGGTGAAATTTGCTCGTCCGACGTAAACATACTCACCTGACCAGTAAAGGTAAGAGAAGAATAAAAACCTGGTAGATGACAGGTTATTTGGAACCTTTTTCCATGTTTAGGCGGAAGATGAAGAGGAACGACAGAAAACCGAAGTTCACAGATTACTAGCATCAGAACAGAGATCTGCGTTAACACAGCTTTATTCTGAAAGACAACGGCCGTCCATGGATAATGATGTGAGTAATAAAAGAAGATTCATTCTAAAAGTTTGAAAAGTTTAATATCCTATTTCTTCATTTTTATAAACTCCCAGGGGCACTTTATTCCGTCCTCATTTCAGACCCACTAAACTCACGCCGAGCTAAGTGGAAAATGTATTTTGGGGAACGACTTAAAGCGATATCAGTCCGAGTCTGTCCTTTAACTTAAACAACAACAAAAAAACACTAAAAAAGAACAGTTTTCTTATTTATTTTTGTAATATATCACTAACTAAAACCACTTTAATGTTTATGCTTCTTTAGAGTTCTCTAAGGCGTTTTCCTTTAGTGCTCTGTCAAAACTTTTCTAGCGTTTTCTTTTTTTTTGCTTTCAGGACCCGGTCGTTGCTCGTGCTGTTTCAAAAGACTTTTTAGATCAATGGAGACAGTTTGTAAGGTAATGCGTCTTCTCCCATATTTTGTGGATAATCACAGAAAACCGTGTGCAGTCAGTTCGATGCAATTGATTCATCCGTACCAGCAGAATTTAGGGACCTGATACAGTTTCCTCTCTACTTGACTGGGCTGTTTCATGGCTGTCTACTTCATTTTGTTAAGGTGATGTTACACGAGACGATTCGCAACGACGATTTTTAGCGCAACACAGCGTTGCAATGTTGGAACAACGTTGTTGCCATTCGAAACAATGTCGCAACAATGTTGCAAACCTGTGTTGCGCTAAAAATCGTCGTTGCGAAGCGTGTGGTGTAACATCACCTTTAATAATGCCAATTACGCGTTCTTATCCCTTTAAACCCCAATAGTGACCACCGTTAATATTCTCCTAACAAAATCAATACATAATCAAGAGGAAAGGTTTTGAGAAATCATGAAATGATCACTAAAGGGAGAATTCTTTTACCTTTGTACAAGGTCTCTCAACTGATTTTTTAGGAATTGTATGGAGATCAGTTTGGAGAATTTGTTTTTTGATATTGGACCTTTAATGGGTTATTTGCTATTCATCGCTGCATTGCAACCCACAAGTGTCTTATTGGAGAAACCGATTTCAACTTTAATTTTACTAAAAATAAAGCTGTTCATTCATATAATACAAGACGCTCTAATGATATTCGCTTACCCCTACCCAGAACAAACTGGGGTAAACAAACTTTCATTTTTCACGCTGCGAAAGACTGGAACAGCCTTCCAAATGATTTAAAAGAGTGTAATTTTTTGTCTATTTTTAAATCCAAGTTTAAAACTTTTTTAAAAGATCTCAGCTAATTTTAAACCTTGATATTTTTTTAATACTCGATTCTAAGATTTTAAATTTTTAAATTTTTTTTACTTCTAAACATATTTTACTTTTTTCGTAATAATTAATTAATTAGTTAAATTAATGCATAAGGGTCCCACTGAAAACCGCCTTGTCGAGTTGGGCTCCCTCTATAAATTTTATTATTATTTTTATTATTATTGCCTTGTCAAAAATGCCGTTGTCGAATTGACAGTCAGGTTGAAGGAAAATACGAAATACATTTCCGGTAATTCATTGAGTTTGCTGGGGGCGCAGAACAGGGATATCGGCGCTGCTTCGCAGACGTTACTAACCGAGGTTAAATTACGTCTGCGACGCAGGCTACCCCTACAGCGGTCAACTCGCCACTTAAGAAACGAGAAGGTAATGGGAGCCAAAATACGTCCTGCAATGATTTCTGGTATGGTTACTAGGGACTCGCCGTTTAGCTGTTGGCCGACTTGTCACGTGTCCATGATCTTAGCTACAGTCCCAGAAGTCTTTGCTAAGGTTAAAGGGACAGGTTCACGGATAAGCGCATGCTCATTAATTAAATTACTTTTTTCCAATTTATCATCAATTCTATCGGTTAATAATCGCACTCACATATATCTCAGCGATCTGGTGTATTTCAAAGGAGAAGTGTATTTCAGAGTAACCTGAAGTAGGATTGAGGAATACTAAAATCCCAGAAAAAAATTAGTGGATTATGCCAACATTACCAACGTTGAATTTGTTGTTGACCCGAAGGTGTTATTCCGTGGTTGATTAATTTACAGCTATTTGCACAAAAGTTGATCAAGTGACTGCCAGGGGAGTGTGCAGATTGGTTCTTTGACAGCATTATGACATGATCATATTGTTTGCAAAGACGATACAGCAAGTCCCGGCAGAAAAACATGATTTTGATAAATGAGCATGCGCTGAACCGTGAACCTGTCCCTTTAACTCGGTGCAGTTTTCGTCTCGTGTCTAGAGTGACAAATGTACTCTAACCGTAAATTAGCCATAGAAGTAAAATGGTTTATTGAATACCTTACAAGCAGTGTCAACTGAATTGCTAAGGCTTACAATGTATAGAAAAAAGGTATGAATTATAATAACAAAAATACTTGCATAATAACTATATGAATCCTGCAACTACGAAAACTAACTATGAATTGTTAAAAAATAACTGCGCATTTGTTAATAAAGGTATCACGGCACCTGTTGGTCTTGCAGGGCTTTACACGTTCTGATGTAAAGTTCCTGAGGTCCTTAAAGGGCCACTCGTTGAATGGTATTAGAGATTGCAAAACATCAAGGGGATTTTCTACAATTTTGTTAAAAATGTTTTTACACAGCTCTGCCCTTCTTTGCTCTAACGTAAGAAGGCCTGAAAGTGACAGGGCGTCTGACTAGTGCACTTCGTAACCAACGTAGAGGTTAGCCTCAAGGGCAAGGTTCGACTGTTTTAAGCGTTGGGTTCATCTCCGATGTATTTGTCCCTTTTGTTTTTTTGATAGGTACCCGAGAGGAAACTCTCCACCAGAAAGTATCAAGAATGCTCCTCTTCTTTGCTGCCATGAAAAGTTCCTGTTTAATCCCGAGTGTGAAGACGAGGAAAATGGCGCAAGCGAAGAGTAAGTTGTTATACCGACTGCTTTTTCCAGGGCTCCTCTCTTTTGAGTGGGAGCCAGGTTGGTTATTGTAGGGCATGCTTTAGTCCTTCTTTTCTCGTATGATCCCTCGAGTAATCTACCCCTCCCGAAGAACGCCTTTGCAAATAGACCTCTTTAGCTTTTATGTTCTCTTTTCCCAATAGACGTGCCAAGGGAACTTGACCATCTGTCGTTTTGTAAGTTATGCGTAGATATGCACGTGAGTAAGACGAAATTTGAAAGAAACAGTTCTCTAGAGTGTTATCACATGACCTGTATTACGAAAACAAAACATACAAGCTAAAGAGGTCTATTGTGAAGGTGTGTCCCAAGTGTTCGCTCGTGCTCATTCCTAGTCAAAAAAACCTTCACCAAAACTCGAATGTAAGTATTGTAGCTGGGTGATTAGGTGTTTGAAGCTGGCTTACTATCTGAGCTATGGAAACTCATGTATGGAGAGCAAGCCAATTTGCAGAGTTCGTCTTACTCGTGAAAGGCATGAAACATAGAATAAAGATAATGGGAACTGGGAAAATACTAATCTAAATGAAGATATGACCGTCGCAGTTGTAGGCCCTGGATCCTTTTTAGGCTTAATTGACAATTGTTGAATTTGCGATTACAACTGCGATGATCATACCTTCATTTAGACTTGGATTAACGACATCTGATTTATCTGGCGATAGGTCACGAGCATTTGAAAATCACTTTGAACTGGTAGATAAGTGCAGCTGCCGATTTATTCTTTAATTCACCATTTCGTGCACATCTCACAAAATACACCTTGTCTTTCTCCAAAATTTTGCATAGTCACTGTCTTCAACTTCTCGGGGGATACCAGGAGAAATTTAAGGGGAGATGGGTAAACAAGGTGTATTATTGAAGGTGTGCAAATGGCCAATGAAATACTCCTTTCTGGCAGGTTTTGTTACATCTGGCAGAATGAGTGGAACATACTCACCCAAACCTACGCATACGACCACGTGATAACGGTAACAAAAAATGTAACGGAAGACGGCGTCAGACAGTTGGCTACTTGCCCCGGTGAGTCATAACTTGTGATTTTCAATTTTCGATTGTAAAGATTGCCATTTGAGATTATTGTACATCAAGGGACCGTAGGCGGGTCTCTTCAATCAATCAATCAATCGATCAACCAATCAATCAAACTTCGTGCAACAGTGGGCTGCAATAATTGTGGGATTGAGTATCACCTTTCGTCGTACTAAAACGATAGTTGTAGCTAATCGCAACTGTCACAGGCCTTCGAATAAACCAATAATATTTCGAAATACACGTATTTAACGTCAGGCATAGTTAATCTCTGATTGGCTGATAAATCGCAAAGCATTCTTGGTTTCCAACCACGTGACAAGAGCACCATGTTGGTGGTCAAAACATGCATTTTTTTCCTCAGTATTTGCGTACAAAAGTTAAATCATTCACTTAACACCTTGAATGGTCGACATAATGGTGCGAGCCAGTCCTGATTCATAACAACGTTTCTCCAGTGCTCTATTCTGTACGTTGAGCACGTATCACAAGTGCTGGCGATCATGGCAGTTTTGTTTTGTCTTGAAACCTTTGAGAGAAATACATGGATTGGAATTTGGAGTGGAACTCGTTGCACACAATCTCTAGTTTTGGTCTACACGTATTGGACTCGATGGTCAAATTAACCATTTTGCTTTTACACGTTGCGACAGATGTTTGTCCAGAGTGTTCCACAGCTCGGATACAAGCTAGAGCGCAACACGTGGAAAACTACCGCTATGGTACCATATATGTTCGGAAAATTACCAAGGATCACAGCGAAAAGGAAGTGCAGCAAATCTTGAATGATGTAAGTGCAGTGGCTTTTATTTCCTGTATTTCATACATTCTTCTGCTCTGTTTAGGCATAGTTATTAGAGGAGACTGGTTATGAAAAGCGGCAAACATCAATGATAAAAACAACAGTGCGGCAGTTTATGTTCAAAGCACCGTGAAAGTGCACAATCCTTTGTTTTCTGTTGGCAAATTGTTACGGAATAAATTAATGCAACGTTTTTATTGGTCAATACAATCAAAATGATAGGAATTCTTTTGAACGTTGTGCACTTTCAGGTTCACAAAAACATATAACAAAGGAGTCTGACGGGTTTCATAACCATTCCACTCAATTAACTATGGTTTAGGATCTTAATTGTAATAAACTGTTGGACATAACTTACTCAGTAAGGCGCTGTTTATGTATGCAGGTTCTCACTATGTTTCCAATTGATAAAACTGTTGCAGTTTAAGATTCTGGGTACTGTCTACTGTCCACCTACCTGCCCCTCCAAACGCAATGTTAACACCGACTTCTCCCTTAGGACAAAATTTTCGGTTAGGGAATTGAATTGAACTAAGTTGGTGTGGGTCGTGAAAACTGTGACAGCTGTTTCAACCGTGTTGACTTTCATTTGGGTGGTCCTGATTTCCGGTCCCACCCCGACCGCCCTAGAAAATGATTATTGTCTTTTTTTGTCCAAAAGGGGGAGTGCCCGTCTGCTAAGCAAGGTAAACGCGGCAGCTGGAAACTTGGTTGTTGTGGTCTCCGTGACGAGCTTCTACAGTAACAGATTATTTTAATTGTTTTCAGAGTTTCAATTCCCCAAGTAGAGATTGTGATTCCCCATCGGATCCCGATTTTCAGGTCAGTGACGGAGTCATTTGGATTGCTTAAAAAAATTTTCAGATTTTTAATAGTTTCAGAATAAAGCACAGACTTATTTTCACAAAAATTCAGTCGTTTGGGCCTAAACAATGAGAGGCAAAATACATTAGGGAGGTTAAGCAACAACGACTGCGACGGCTACCAAACGTCACTTAAAAAGTGAAGTCGCGCTGTTTCAAACTTATTCGCGCTTATTCCATCTCGTTCAATTCGTCAAATGTTGGCAGTTTCATCTGGAGATGAATTCTAACAGGTTCTATCGAAGTTCAGGAGAAGAAAAAGAAAGTCGTTATCTTGTGTTCACGTCTTCCACAAAGCGTGAAATTAGGCCTTTTCACGTTGTAGTCGTGCAGTGACGAAAAAGTAATGTACTGGAAATACGTATCTCGCAATAACCCTCGCGAAACTCGGTTTGGAAGCGGCACTCAAGTTAAGCCCTGTCGGTCGCTTCACTCGGAACAAAAAACGTGATGCACGTGCAGGGTTTTTTTTGCCGTTCTCGTTGACGTCGCCGTCGTCGTTGCCTAAGCTCCCCAGTAACTCGAACGCAACGGGAAATTTATGGTGCAAAGGGAGAAAAAGAAATCGCGTACATTTTTAATTCTTTTTTTCTTACAAACATTTAGGAGGGGCGGCCCACCTTATTGCTTTTGGTATGACCCAAAGGTTTGGAGCATGATTTTGCGCTAGCTATGTTAAAATTGGCCGATTTTTAGTTACCGAATTGACTCGAATAAACGCCGGGCCCAACCTGAATAGAGGAATGCGGCGTTCATTCGAGGATTTTAAGAAAAAAACGCGTTGTGTAATCTTCACCGTCCAGACAATTACGATTCTATCTCAGCAAAAAAAGGGACTTGTTTGCAAATTAATTTGTTCATTGATTCAACTTTTCTAATCAGACGCCACCGGACAGCAAGAAACCTAAGTTAAACCGCGATTCTCGAACGCGTAGAAGCTCAAGGTAACTTCTTTCGCTCTCCCTTTTTTTTTCTTTTTTTTTCTATTCTTTTAAAAGCTAACGCCTTTTCATGTTTACGACAGGCATCGAAAACAACGAGGAGAAATTTCTCTTACCGTCGGGTCAACGGAAACATTGAGAGATGTTAAACTGCAGGTAATTTTTAATAACCCTTGTGAAGATTTTCGGTGTCATCTTGAAAGTTAGGCACGCGCGTCACCTCGTTCTCAGGGTCCCCTCCAACTGGGCCTCCGGAGCGAGTAAGAGAGGACCCTGGGCACGAGGGCACGCGCGTGAGAAATAAGAATGATTTAAATTTTTTTACATATTCACTCTCTCATAGGATTCCGTTGAGTATTTTTAGCTCAAATTAAATAAGAATGATAAGGATATGTAAATGACTGCACCAAATGTTAATAAAGATTCGCTGATATGTCGCTCCAGGAAATCAAGTTTTAAAAAATATTTATTCTTTGTATTATTTCGGGCACAAACTCGTGAATATTTTTCTTTTTAGCTGATGAAGAGTTTTTCAGCGATGCCTATGGATCAGCATCTCACGTTAAATGGCATTAAACTTACTGATGATGAAGCCACGCTCATCTCGTTAGGAATCAGACCAGGATCTCTCTTGCTACTCAAGGTTTGTGAGGATAGTATATGGCTGTAGTAAATCTCCGAGCGGGCAAAATGAAGCCAATCCTATGTTCTGTATCGCTACCCGAGCAGATAAAGGGAACACGTGAGCAAGGGAGCAAGGAAACAGGGGAACAAGGGAACAGGTGAAAAAGGCAATCGGGGAACAGGAAAACAGGGGAAGAAGGGAACAAAGTAGCCTCTGTACAGACACCCCTTCCCCTCAGAAAAAAATCGGGAAGAGAGACGTTTGTGAATCGCCGTCGTTAATCGTGTTCCGATGTATATTTGCATATTTTTTCTGTTGTTTTTCCTCTGGCGGTTGAAATATGTTGACAGAGCAACACGACTGTGGACTCTTGTTATTTATAACCGAGTATGTTATGCTTTGGAAAATTTCAACACGTACATGTTCGACTTCCTGTTGTTTTCATCTGGGAAGCACTGTTTTACCCTTTGTTACCCCTTGTTAACCTTGTTACCCCTTGTTACCCTTGTTACCCCTTGTTACTCTTTGTTACCCCTTGTTACCCTGGTTACCCCTTGTTACCCTTTGTTACCCCTTCTTACCCTTGCTACCCCTTGTTACCCCTTGTTACGCTTTGTTCCCCTTGTTACCCTTGTTACCCCTTGTTACCCTTTGTTACCCCTTGTTACCCTTTGTTACCCTTGTTAACCTTGTTACCCTTGTTACCCCTTGTTACCCTTTGTTCCCTTGTTACCCCTTGTTACCCTTGTTACCCCTTGTTTGTTCCCCTTGTTACCCTTTTTTTACCCTTGTTACCCCTTGTTACCCTTGTTACCCCTTGTTACCCTTTTACCCTTACCCTTGTTACCCTTTGTTACCCTTTTGTTACCCCTTGTTACCCCTTGTTACCCTTGTTACCCTTTTTGTTACCCTTTGTTACCCTTTGTTACCCTTGTTACCCTTGTTACCCTTTTGTTACCCTTTTGTTACCCCTTGTTACCCTTGTTACCCTTTTGTTACCCTTGTTACCCTTGTTACCCTTTGTTACCCTTTTGTTACCCTTTTTACCCTTGTTACCCTTGTTACCCTTTTGTTACCCTTGTTACCCTTTGTTACCCTTTTGTTACCCTTGTTACCCCTTGTTACCCTTTGTTACCCTTGTTACCCCTTTGTTACCCTTGTTACCCTTGTTACCCTTGTTGTTACCCTTTGTTACCCCTTGTTACCCTACCCTTGTTACCCTTGTTACCCTTATTACCCTTTGTTACCCCTTTTGTTACCCTTTGTTACCCTTTGTTACCCTTTGTTACCCTTTTGTTACCCTTGTTACCCCTTGTTACCCCTTGTTACCCTTTTTTTTTACCCCTTGTTACCCTTTGTTACCCCTTTGTTACCCTTTGTTACCCTTTGTTACCCTTGTTACCCCTTGTTACCCTTTGTTACCCTTGTTACCCCTTGTTACCCTTTGTTACCCTTGTTACCCCTTGTTACCCTTTGTTACCCTTGTTACCCTTGTTACCCCTTGTTACCCTTTGTTACCCTTGTTACCCTTTGTTACCCTTGTTACCCTTGTTACCCTTGTTACCCTTGTTACCCTTGTTACCCTTTGTTACCCTTGTTACCCCTTGTTACCCTTTTTTACCCTTGTTACCCTTTCGTTACCCTTTGTTACCCTTGTTACCCCTTGTTACCCTTTGTTACCCCTTGTTACCCTTGTTACCCTTTGTTACCCTTGTTTACCCTTGTTACCCTTTGTTCCCCTTGTTACCCCTTGTTACCCTTGTTACCCTTGTTACCCCTTGTTACCTTATTACCCTTATTTACCTTATTACCCTTATTTACCATTGTTACCTTGTTACCCTCGTTACCCTTGTTACCCCTTGTTGCCCCTTTTACCCTTACCCCTTGTTACCCTTGTTACCCTTTTTACCCTTGTTACCCCTTGTTACCCTTGTTACCTTGTTACCTTATTTACCCTTGTTACCCCTTGTTACCCTTGTTACCCCTTGTTACCCCTTGTTACCCCTTGTTACCCTTGTTACCCTTGTTACCCTTGTTACCCTTGTTACCCCTTGTTACCCTTGTTATTCCTTGTTACCCTTGTTACCCCTTGTTACCCTCGTTACCCCTTGTTACTCTTTGTTACCCCTTGTTACCCTTGTTACCCCTTGTTACCCTTGTTACCCCTTGTTACCCTTTGTTACCCCTTGTTACCCTTGTTACCCCTTGTTACCCTTTGTTACCCTTGTTACCCCTTGTTACCCCTTGTTACCCTTGTTACCCCTTGTTACCCTCTGTTACCCCTTGTTACCCCTTGTTTCCCTCGTTACCCCTTATTACACTTGTTACCCCTTGTTACTCTTTGTTACCCTTGTTACCCCTTGTTACCGTTGTTACCCTTTGTTACCGCTTGTTACCCTTGTTACCCTTTGTTACCCTTGTTACCGCTGGTTACCCTTGTTACCCCTTGTTACCCTTGTTACCCCTTATTACCCTCGTTACCCCTTGTTACCCCTTGTTACCCTTGTTACCCCTTGTTACCCTTGTTATTCTTGTTACCCCTTGTTACCCTTGTTACTCCTTTTTACCCCTTGTTACCCCTTGTTACCCTTGTTACCCCTTGTTACCCCTTGTTACCCGTTGTTACCCCTTGTTACCCTTGTTACCCCTTGTTACCCTCGTTACCCCTTGTTACCCCTTGTTACCCTTGTTACCTTTGTTACTCCTTGTTATCCTTGTTACCCCTTGTTACCCTTGTTACCCTTTGTTACCCTTGTTTCCTTTTGTTACTCTTTGTTACCCTTGTTACCCTTGTTACCCCTTGTTACCCTTGTTACCCCTTGTTACCCTTGTTACCCCTTGTTACCCTTTGTTACCCCTTGTTACCCTTGTTACCTCTTGTTACCCTTTCCTACCCCTTGTTACCCTTATTACCCCTTGTTACCCTTTGTTACCCTTTTTACCCCTTGTTACCCTTGTTACCCCTTGTTACCCTTTTTTCCCCTTGTTACCCCTTGTTACCCTTGTTACCCCTTGTTACCCCTTGTTACCCTTGTTACCCCTTGTTACCCCTTGTTACCCTTGTTACCCCTTGTTACCCTTCTTACCCTTGTTACCCCGTGTTACCCTTGTTATCCCTTGTAAACCTCTGAAACCCCATTTACCCCTTGTTACCCCTTGTTCCCCTCGTTACCCCTTGTTACCCATGTTACCCTTTTTACCCCTTGTTATCCCTTGTTACCCTTGTTACCCCTTGTTACCCTTGTTACCCCTTGTTACCCCTTGTTACCCTTTGTTACCCTTGTTACCCTTTGTTCCCCCTGTTACCCCTTGTTACCCTTGTTACCCCTTGTTACCCTCGTTACCCCTTGTTACCCTTGTTACCCCTTGTTACCCTTGTTACCCCTTGTTACCCTTTGTTACCCCTTGTTACCCTTGTTACCCCTTTTTACCCGTCTTACCCTTGTTACCCCTTGTTACCCTTGTTATCCCTTGTTAACCTCTGTTACCCCTTGTTACCCCTTGTTCCCCTCGTTACCCCTTGTTACCCGTGTTACCCTTGTTACCCCTTGTTACCCCTTTTTACTCTTTGTTACCCTTGTTACCTCTTGTTACCCTTGTTACCCTTGTTACCCCTTGTTACCCTTTGTTACCCTTGTTACCGCTTGTTACCCTTGTTACCCTTTGTTACCCCTTGTTACCCCTTGTTACCCCTTGTTACCCTTGTTACCCCTTGTTACACCTTGTTACCCTTGTTACCCTCGTCACCGCTTATTACCCTTGTTACCCCTTGTTAGCCTCTGTTACCCCTTGTTACCCCTTGTTACCCCTTGTTCCCCTCGTTACCCCTTATTACCCTTGTTACCCTCTTTTCCCCTTGTTACCCCTTGTTACCCTTGTTACGCCTTGTTACTCTTTGTTACCCTTGTTACCCCTTGTTACCCTTTGTTACCCCTTGTTACCCTTGTTACCCTTGTTACCCCTTGTTACCCCTTGTTACCCTTTGTTACCCCTTGTTACCCTTGTTACCCCTTGTTACCCCTTGTTACCCTCGTTACCCCTTGTTACCCCTTTTTACCCTTGTTACGCCTTGTTAGCCTTCTTACCCTTGTTACCCCTTCTTACCCTTGTTATCCCTTGTTAACCTCTTTTGCCCCTTGTTACCCCTTGTTCCCCTCGTTACCCCTTGTTACCCTTGTTACCCTTTTTACTCCTTGTTACCCCTTGTTACTCTTTGTTACCCTTGTTACTCTTTGTTACCCTTTTTACCTTTTGTTACCCTTGTTACCCTTTGTTACCCCTTGTTACCCTTTGTTACCCTTGTTACCGCTTGTTACCCTTGTTACCCTTTGTTACCCCTTGTTACCCCTTGTTACCCTTGTTACCCCTTGTCACCGTTGTTACCCTTCTTACCCCTTGTTACACCTTGTTACCCTTGTTACCCTCGTCACCCCTTGTTACCCTTGTTACCCCTTGTTACCCTCTGTTACCCCTTGTTACCCCTTGTTACCCCTTGTTCCCGTCGTTACCCCTTATTACCCTTGGTACCCTTTTTACCCCTTGTTACCCCTTGTTACCCTTGTTACGCCTTGTTAGTCTTTGTTACCCTTGTTACCCCTTGTTACCCTTTGTTACCCTTGTTACCGCTTGTTACCCTTTTTACCTTTTATTACCCCTTGTTACCCTTGTTACCCTCTGTTACCTTTGTTACCCCTTGTTACCTCTTGTTACCCTTGTTACCCCTTGTTACCTTTGTTACCCTTGTTACCCCTTGTTACCCTTTGTTACCCCTTTTTACCCCTTGTTACCCTCGTTACCCCTTGTTACCCCTTGTTACCCCTTGTTACCCTTGTTACCCCTGGTTACCCTTGTTCCCTTTTGTTGCTCTTTGTTACCCTTGTTACCCCTTGTTACCCTTGTTACCCCTTGTTACCGCTTATTTCCTTTTGTTACCCCTTGTTAGCCTTGTTACCCCTTGTTACCCCTTGTTACCCTTGTTACCCCTTTTTACCCTTGTTACCCTCGTTACCCCTTGTTACCCCTTGTTACCCTTGTTACCTCTTGTTACCCCTTGTTACCCTTGTTCCCTTTTGTTACTGTTTGTTACCCTTGTTACCCCTTGTTACCCTTGTTATCCCTTGTTACCCTCGTTACCCCTTGTTACCCCTTGTTACCCTTTGTTACCCCTTGTTACCCTTGTTACCCCTTGTTACCCCTTGTTACCCTTTGTTACCCTTTGTTACCCTTGTTACCCCTTGTTACCCTTGATACCCCCTGTTACCCTTGTTACCCTTCTTACCCCTTGTTACCCTTGTTACCCCTTGTTACCCTCGTTACCCCTTGTTACCCCTTGTTACCCTTTGTTACCCTTGTTACCCCTTGTTACCCTTTGTTACCCCTTGTTACCCCTTGTTACCCTTTGTTACTCCTTGTTACCCCTTGTTACCCCTTGTTACCCTTGTTACCCCTTCTTACCCTTGTTACCCTTGTTACCCCTTGTTACCCTTGTTACCCCTTGTTAACCTCTGTTACCCCTTGTTACCTTTGTTACGCCTTCTTCCCCTCGTTACCCCTTGTTACCCTTGTTACCCTTTTTACACCTTGTTACCCTTCTTACCCCTTGTTACTCTTTGTTACCCTTGTTGCCCCTTGTTACCCTTTGTTACCCCTTGTTATCCTTGTTACCCTTTGTTACCCCTTGTTACCCTTGTTACCCCTTGTTACCCTTCTTACCCTTGTTACCCCTTGTTACCCTTGTTACCCCTTTTTACCCCTTGTTACCCCTTGTTAACCTCTGTTACCCGTTGTTACCTTTTTTACCCTTCGTTACCTTTGTTACTTCTTGTTACTTCGCTAACCCCTTATTTCCCGTGTTTCCTTTTTTTACTCCTGTTACCCCTTTTACTCGTTGGGTTGCCTTGTTGCCCCTTGCTGTTCCTCCTTGTTATCCCTGTTACCGCTTGTTCTCCCTTGTTTCTCCCTGTTACCTGTTGTTACTCCTGTTACCTCTTCTTTCCCCTTTTTACCCCTGTTACCCTTGTTTCCACTTGGGTTCCCCTGGTTTTTTCTGTCACTCCTGTTTTTGCCTTGTTGTTTTGGTTCCCCTATGTTTTTGTGTCTCCTTTTTTTTTCCTTTCCCCCTTGTGATCCTTGTTCCTGCGTTCCCCCTTGTTAGCCATGTTCCACGTTTTCCCTTGTTACCTCTTTTCCTTTTTTCACCCGGTTTCCTCTGTTCCCTTTCTTTCCCTGTTCCTTTTTTTTCGTTCTTCACCCGTTTTTCCTTCCCGTTGTTCTTCTTGTTCCCTCAATTCCCCTGTGTTCTTCTGTTCCACTTGTCTTCTCTTCCCCTGTGTTCTTCTGTTCCCCTTGTGCGTAGGACTTCCGGTGCTCAGTTTCCCTCTACCACTGGTCAAGCTCGTTTTTAGATTTGCGCGTGCCGTCGTCACTGCCATTGCGTTTTTTGGGGAACCTTTTTGTAATACGCGTCCTTTTCAATGGCGTTTGATGTGTGCTCTGGTACTACGGAAACCCTGTCCCGTACCAATAAATTTTTGCTTGCAGTGGCCTTTGTTATACATAACAGAGACATTTTTAGTTTTAACCTTTTAAATCCTACCTTTTTAGATCGATGAACCACAGGGCACCATTTCACAGGATGCCCTCCCAGGTAGGAAAACAATAATGGCCAATGGCTACGTTCGAGCTCCAAAATCATTTAGTAACAAAAGCTTCCCACTTAGCCTTGTTTTCAATCAGGCTTGGGTAAGGCTAGGGTCATCCTCGGAGACCCAGGGGCAGCTAGTCGAGACGATAGAATGGACGCGGTGAAAGTTTACTGTAAGATTGAGAAGAGCTAGGGTTAGGGTGAAAGAAAACTTTCTGCTATCGTCTTGACTACTGTAGCTGCCCGTGGGTCTCCGATGATGGGCTAGGATTGAGTCAGAAATGGTCTTTTGTCATGTGCTATTTACCTTACGGAATGTATCAACGTCCTGCTTCTGTCATTCGAAGGCCGTTTGGGCATCAGTAAGGATTGGCCTTTTTTGAGGTTGTAGTTGACCCGGAATCGTTGCTGTTTTGAACTGCGCCATTGGACTGTCTGGGCGATGCAATTGACCACTGCAGAAAATACCATAACATAGCATAATGCTCTTTGTTTGTCACCCCAAAATTTTGCATAAGCATTGTTTTCAGTTTCTCTTTGGGCCATTTCAACTCCCAAGAGAAGCTGAAAACAATGCTTATGCAAAATTTTGGGGTGACAAACAAAGAGCATTATGGTATGTTATGGTATTTTCTGTAGTGGTCAATTCTCTGCCAACCTTATAATAACCAGTAGAAGCGATAGATGATTCTCAACACTAGTCCGTGAAGCAAGAACGTTCTTGTCACAGTTGCATTTTCTTGCGTGGGAAAAGCAAATTTTCGGGTTACAGCTTTTTGTGAAAGCATTGTTTGTAGAGGAACGCTCAAAAGACGGCATTAATAGATTTTTTTTCGCTTTTCGTTGACAGTGAGCAGTGCACCTGAGGAAGGCTTTAAAGGTAAGGGATTATCTGTACTTTAACGATCGCCATTAAAATAGTTAATCACTGGAAATCCCCTTTGGTCAGCTTGTGACATTTACACAATGTATTATGCTTTAGTGGTTATAGAAATCCATTTGGTAGGCTGACAAATGAGAACGAAGAGCTTTGATATAGTTAGAAACAGTCTTTAGGGTCAGCACTGAAACACAGTGGTTAGTTTGACGTAGTTATCTAAAAATGGGGGGAAATGGGATGCAAGGCTGACTAGACAATTCCACTCTCCAGAAACTATAAGGGGAATAGGTACAAGCTTTCGGCGCAATGATTTCTGGGATCCTTTGGGTGAACAAGCGTTAGTTATGATTGGTCGATGGTATTCAAGGCAACCATTAACCAATCATAAGTAACGCTCGTCCACCCAAACGATACCAAAAATCGTTGCATCGAAAGCTTGTACCGTATTCCCTTATAGTTTCTAGAGTGTAGCCTATATAAGCGAGGATGCGAGGCGAGGCGAAGCGCAAGACGAGAGGAGGAGAAAAAAATAAAGCGTAGGTGGCTCTTCCGCCCACCTTTTTCCCACAAAAATCGACTAACGGCGGTGATGTCAAATGACCTACCTGTGGAATTCCGGAATCCCGGCCTTTGGAGTCCGTAATTCAGTTCAAGGAATCTGGAATCCCGCTTAAGATTGGTATGTGGAATCTAAAGCTCACTGACATGGAATCCGGAATCCAATACCTGGAATCCAGAATCCACAGCGGGAATTCCAGCATCCACGACTGTGTTGGATTACCTTACATAAAGCAAAACAGTAGGGAGCTTAAGCAGCAACGTTTTTTAGCGACCCACGTCAACCGGAAGTGGACTTTTTGCACACTTGAGCCGTAATTTTGAACAAATTTTTGGGCGAATCGTCTCTATAACAGTGTTACGCAGGTAATGGTTTAGAGGACGGGTAGCTTGCAAACTAAACTGAACTGACAGGGTCGTCGGAACACCAACAAGAAGATTTATTCCAACAACAAACGTAGTTTCCACGAAGTACAAAACTCCACAACAGCACGTATTTCGATAAACTTACACGGCCTCCCCCAACTTCAATTAACTTGATGAACTTACACGGCCTCCGCCAACTTGAATAGACACTGCTTCCGTCACACTTGACTAAACACGACTAACGCCAAACTCTCTTCGCTTGTGAAAACTGGTTAAAATTTAACTCGGACTCGCCTACTTACATACTTTCACAATAACATTCTAAAACTTTCCAAATAGTCTAATCATAGAAAGATTACAAAACATACCACTTTAGAAACGCTTACACAAGGTCCTAAAATAAAACAATTTATGAACTCTCGCGAAGCTTCTAGAAAGTCACGCTAGTCACGCAATACAATTTTTCGTAACAAAGAGGAAAGACACATATCAATACACATTTGGTAGCATCAAGGCATATTGAAAGAGAAAAACCCTCACTTCCGGTTAACGTGTGTCGCTCATAAACGTTGCTGCTCAAGCTCCATAATGGTTGTTAGCTAATAAGTATGATTAACGAGTTTAATTTTCACTTAATAGGCACTGGATTACTGGGACACTCGTAAGAAAAAGAAGGAATGCCAGAATTGTCTCCGCAAACGTTTTTCAATCTTTCAGGTAATCAGCAAACCATTTGAATCGGGGTAATTAGTGTGTGACAAATCCAGAACAATCACTTACAAAGAAAAAAATGAATCTTCCTTAATTTTGAATAAATACTTATTGCAGTTGCGGTTGGGAAACATCTTCCTACTCAGAACTATAACAGGATTAAGCTACGTTCAAGAGTTTCAGTGGTCTCCTTCGCGGTCGTTTTTGGGGTCGTCACGCAACGCTCCTCAGGAGCGTTGAGTGACGACCCTAAAAACGGCTACGAAGGAGATTAGACTTTCAGTGTTTTTCTTCAGATGTTAAGATATGATTTTGTATATGTCTGTATATAGCGGCAAGAAAAGAGAGAAGGATAAGACATATGGCTTAACAAGCTATTCCTAGCAGCTGTTTTTAATAACAAGAAAAGAACTAGTTTATCTTTAGTTTAAGTCAGCTATTTACGAGGTGTATTCATGCAAACGCTGCGTTTTCGAACGTTTGCTCGGCTACAAAAGCTTAGCGAATACCCGTGGAAAAAAATCACGTTGAGAGACATCGTACACATGCAAAAAAAGCTGTCGACAGAATTTAGTTAACCCTTTAAGCCCGGATAGTGACCAACAACAAATTTCTCCTAACGATATCCATACATTTTCACGAGATTAGCTTATGAGAATTATTAAAATGATCACTTAAGGGAAAATACTTTGATCTTTTATCAAATTCTCTTAACTAATTCTTAAAGGAAATGTATAGAGATCAGTTTGGAGAATTTGTATGTGGATATTGGGGCTTAAAGGGTTAAGTTGAGCAAAAGGTTTTAAAATTTGTTTTATCACAAATTAAATGAAAATTGGATATAAGTACTTTTTGCCATAGTATTCATGTCGTTTCACGGAATTTAACTTATATTTCATAGGAAAGCAATTAGAGAGTTTAAAATGTAAAAAGAGTCAAGAAATGTACGTTTATTGACAACTCAAAGAGTGGAAATAAAGTAGTTTTAGTCGTTCTGTCCGAAATGTCGTTGGATACTCAGAGGTACACAGGAAGTTAAAGGTGTGGTAAAACGGGCAACAAAAACCCTGCAACTTGTTTTGCAACATTGCTGCGAAACGAGTTGAATAGCGATGTTGCGCGTTTACCATCCACAAAAACCTTGCGACCTTATTTTTGCAATACAGATTCGAACGTGGGTAGTATAATGCGCATTATTACTATTAGTATTCAACTCGCTTTGCAGCAATGTTGCAAAACAAGTTGCATGTTTTTTGCTGCACGTTTTACTGTAGCTTAAAGGGCCGAGTGGTCGAGAATAACAGGACATCGGCCTTAAAATTAGACACGATTCGTCCGAAAGACATTTACAATCAAGTTTTTGCACTTTCTAACGAAAAGTGTGAAAGTAAAACCAACCAAGATTCTCGGTTCCTCTATGCATGTGTACAAGGTCGTCGAAGTTGCATCTGGGGCGGTTCAGTTTGTTTTTGTCTATCCCGTTTCTGCCTCTGTAAATTGCTCGCCGATTTAGTAGGTCCCGAGTTCTAGTTTCACGCTGATCGCTACCTGGAGATGTTTTACAGATTCCGAGCTGTTAACTCGTGATAAGTGGCGCAAGAGAAGATCAAACATTGAAGTTAGAGTCTTTTGAGGACCAGCCACCCTTCGAACCACACAACATAGCAGGCTAATTTCCGGAATTTTGGGAGCAAAGTGGTTCTTATTCTGTTAAGACACTTTTGCTATTTGTTTTAAAAAAAAGCCCTGTCCAGACAAACGCTTTCAAATTTGTTACAGCGGAGTGCAGATATGCTGATGCAAATGTGTTGTAACAGTTTGAGATGATTTTGTTTCTTTCATCGGTGTGTATATGTTGTGTCAACGCTACACTGCAGTTAATTGAAACAACAAACAGGGTATCATTTTATAAACAAATCTTTAATATCAACAACTTAACAAAGAATGAAGCAATAAAACGTCTCAAATGATAGTCAATCATCTCTGGAATGTTTCATCAGAGATGTCCACAAAATGTTTGCACCAGCTAGAACACAATGTTTTGACGATGACGATGTTAAAGGTGGTGTTACACAAGGAACGATTGGTGGACGTTTCGTAGTTTTGGCACTTGCTATCGCACTTTTTTCAGTCCGAAAAGACGCCATAATCCTTTATAAGACTGTAAAAGGCGATTTATTTTATTCATGTACTTACCATTTGACAGGGAAATCTAATCTCAAATTAAGCTCTCCATTTAATCTTGAAGTGCTCGACCCGGTAAAATAATTTCCGTGTTGTACAGGGTGGTTATAACGTTTGAGTCTGCATAAAATCTCTATAGGTGAAATCCTATAGTCTCCATTCAAAGAAACCTCTTCAGCAGTTAAATGTTATTATACCATACAAGGTGCTCTTAACTTTTGAATCTGAGAGAAATTCCCAAATGTGACCACTTTCGTCATCATGGCAAGCAGTCCCCTGACTGGTTTTAGTATCTTTGCCGCATAAGGTAAACACTTTGCCAATAAAATATTCAAGACTGCCGTGGATTAGTTCATTGAGACCGTGACTGGCAAGTATTCAACACTACATATCGCGAAGAATTTTGATGCATCACCGAAGAACCGCTTATGGTCTAAAGAAATTAGATCTTCTACCCCAGAATGAAATCCTTAGAGACTTTAACGTGAGGTTGCAAATTACAAGTTTAAAGAGAGATTCCCTTGTGTAACACTCCTTGTTAAACAAATCTTATCTATTTCGGAATCCATAACTTTGGTGCTTCAGGTTAGTTGCCCAGTTTCTCAAGATGGACGTCATCAGTCTGCAAAAGCGATATCGTATCCACCTGTATTCCTATTTATATTAACGACTAAGAGACGAGAATGGGTGTGCAGCTCGAACTATGAAGCGGCTGAAAATAAAAGTTGATAGTTCGAGAGCTGAGATGAATACATTACAACTGTCAAAACCTTACATACCTAATAACAATAGAATCAATTAACGCCATAGCGGCTCACGTGCGTTCATACCAATAGGAAAGTATTTACATTCTCTGTCACTGCCACTACGTTTAGCTCCGCCGAATGTAAATACACTTTCCATAACTTTGGTGCCTCAAGTTAGTTGCCCAGTTTCTCAAGTTCATCTACGTCATCAGTCTGCAAGAGCGTTATTTTCTTGCCAAAATGTTCTTCGATTTTCTTCATGATCGTCATAGACCGCTGACCATCAATGAAGTTGACGGCAATGCCGCTCTTGCCAAACCGGCCTGTCCTGCCGATCCTGTGCATGTATGTTTCGTAATCCGGTTTACCCGTGGGCTCAACTGGCATATCGTAATTTATTACGACAGTAACCTATAGCAACAAGACAAAAAATAAAACAACATTGTATTACTAAGGGTCTGTTTACATGGAGGTGGGGGACCCCAGGTAGGTGGAGTAACCCCTCTGTCCATATAATCTCTCATTTTAATTTGATCACATTTACATGTAAACAGGCCCTAAGGCCTCACTGGCGTCACCAAGGGAATTGCTCTTTTTGATCAATTCTGTGCTTGAGTCATTACTTAGTGCTTTAACCCTTTAGGACCTAATATCCACGTACAAATTCTCCAAACTGATCTCTATACGTTTCCTTAAAGAATGTGTTGAGAGAATTTGAGAAAAGATAGGGGTATTTTCTCTTTGGTGATCATTTTATTAGTTCTCATAACCTAATCTCTTGACAATGCATGGATATTGTTAGGAGAAAATTGATGTTGGTCACCATTGGGACCTAAAGGGTTAACCCATACAAAAAATGCTCCTATGGAGTTACGAAAAGAATATCAAACAAATTTCATCTGGGAGCACTGAAATTAATAACCTTTTGGTAGTTTTGGCAGGCACAGAATCAAAATTTGAAAACTGGCCCAATCACTATGGTCTAAAATAAGGTAAGTTAAGGAGCATATTATATACCATACATCCCTACCCGAATTTTCATGGAGTAACCTACAAAACCTACCCGGGCTCTAACTTGGCTCCTACTTACTTTCTTGTATGCAATTTTAATACGATTTATGTTTTTTACATTTTTCATTGCTGTTTAAAATTCTGGTAATTATGATTTTGTCATGCACAAACCCAAAATCCATGTTTTAATACTAGGGGGTGGGTCATGGATTGTAATGGCGGCCAATACGTACTTACCTGTTCCACATCAATGCCTCTGGCGCTGACATTAGTTGTTATCAACAGTTTCTCCTTGCCGTCGCGGAATCTGTTTAATACTGCTAGCCGTTGTTCCACTGTGATTTCGCCTGATAACAGCGCTACTGAATGACCATCCGCTGTCATCTTCTCTGCTAACCAAGAGGCGGCCTTCCGAGTCTGACATGACACAGGCATAAACAAATGTAAAAGCATCCTGGGGTTACAAAACATTTCCCAAACAACAACTAAATTTAAGCTGCTTTGCAGTCGTTTCCTGGGGCGAGGAAGGATTCGGATGGGAATCAGGGGAAAGGAAAAAGGAGGGGGAGGGAAGGAAGTTATTTTAACACTTACGTGACAGAAAACGATACACTGTCCAATAGACACAACGCCATACATGTTGGAGAGGGCCTGGAACTTATCCTCTTTGTCACGACACACCACGTAGTACTGCTTGATATTGTCCAGGCTCTCCTCTTCCCGACGTAGCCGAATGATAATAGGGTCTGGTACTACTGTCTTGGCAAATTTCATCACCTCGTCGTCGTAGGTTGCAGAGAACAGAAGCATTTGGCAATCTTTAGGTAGGGTCCTTGAACAGAGGAAATACATTATTTCTTAAGTTCAGTATTCGCATTGCAACTAAAGCGGGGTAACAATGACAACCTACCATGGGTCACCTGCCCTTGGAACCTGTCACACTCGTCTCTCAGTGGAGAATATTAAAGATCAAAAAAGACAACTTAAATGAATGGAGTTCCCTCCAAGGAACAAAGAGGTGGGTGGGTGGAAGGAAGCAAACAAAAGAGAAAAGAGCGGTAAAGCCATTCAAAGCAAACCAGAGGGCAAACCTCTGTGGAAATAAGACAAATGCATATGCCCAAGGCGATCATGTGTTGGCCAACAGAAAATCTCCCAGTAACTATGATTATTGATAATCTCAATGAAAGGACGTGTCAGAGATTTTTTCCTAGTTTCATCCATAAGTATGACAAAAGGGAAGTAGCCGTACTTGTGTATTCTAATGACCTGATCCTGGTATCCCTGTTGTGCTATCATGACATCAGCCTCATCTAACACAAGCATCTTGATTTTTTTGGGGTCCAGCGCTCGGTTGCGCAGAATCCAGTCTAGTAGAGTTCCGGGCACAGCAAAAATTATGTGGTCTGTGACTTTCTGACCTCTTGACACTGTAGAAAAGAGAATGGAAGGGAATTAAGAACATTAAAGGCTGTTTATGGAATATACAATAATCATTTTCTTCAGCGACAAAATAAAAACAATGCTAAACCGTATTTATAGGCTTTAACCAGGCTGCAAAGAAAGTCGGCTTTACAGCCCGCCATTTACGTAAGCTGTAGCTAGCCCCAAAGTCATTTCAACTACCAAGGAAAAAATTTTTGTTTAGAAGGATTGATTACAGTTTCTCTCTAATAATTTTTTTATCAACTCCCCATAAAACTGCACGGCAAGTTAAGACTAGCATTCACTAACCATACTTTCTTTGCAAGACAAGGCAAGACAAGACAATGTTTTATTTGGAGTCTTATACAGTCTTATGTATATCGACTTTATCCAAATAATTTAAAATTATAACACAAATTGCACACTAGTGGAACTATAATCAATGTTAACCTAAACAACTAATGATCTTCTTTTCTCATAGCAGTCGAATACGTATTTTGCAATTAACTTTTGCACTGGTTTGTTCTTGCTCGAAGGGTTTATTAACAACAGAAAAACATCATCTGGTGCCATTCTGTTTACTGATATTCTGTATTCTTTGTTTAAGTATTGAAATAAAGTACTTCTTTTTTCTTGATACGCAGGGCACAGAGTTAAAAAGAGTATTTCATCTTCTACGTTTTTTTTACAGATAGGACAGATCCTCTCTTCCGGTTTCTTATAAGGTCTTACATAACGACCTGTCTCTATCGCCAATTTGTGATTACTTAGACAGAGTTTTAGTTAGAGTTATCCGATGTTGGACGTTGGTGACCTGACGGAGATAAACTTCACATTTATAATTTTCTATTGTTTTAAAATTTCGTAAGGTTCTTAGTTTGTTCTTTTGGTTGGCGTCTTTTCTTACGACATTGTGTACGACACTTAACCATCTTTGTATTTCGATGTCTTTCAGTCTTTGTTTGATAATGTTCAAGACTCCTATGTCATTTTCATGTGCTTTTGTGCAGAGGTATCCCAGCCCTATTTGGTCTAATACGCGTTTGAGTTTTTGGCTCCATAATTCGTTATTCATTCTCGACTTCATATCATTATAAACCACCTGTGATAATTTGTGTTTTGGGTGTTTGGTTAGAGTTAGCCAAAACTTAAAATTCCTATATTGTGCATCGATTTTCATTGGGAATCTTCCTGTTTCAGCCCTACATGCATTGTTGCAGCAGTATTTATTTACACCTAGCAACCATTTCAAGAATTTAATTTGAACTAGTTCTGCGGGATCTTTTTCTATTTGGTCGTTACAGTCAACACCCCAAATTTCACTTCCGTAGAGAAGGGGGATATCAGAGCATCGAATAGCTTAATCGTCAGCATAATATTTTCTCTAAAGTTGTCACCCATCTCTTTTCTTAGTTTATAAAGTGCCTTAAGCCCAACTTTTTTTTAACTCTTTTCTAGCTAAACTAAAATTTGCAAGCTGCTTAATGGGGACAAGTGGACAAGTGAACTCTTAAATTAAAAATAAAACGGAGAATGATGCTTATACCAAACATTGAATTAAACCCCTTAAGGAGACCAATTGAGGAAAGGCTCAAGATTTTTTTGACCACAGCCCCAAACAAGACCTAAGACGCTAAAACTATTGGCATTTTACTTTTTGTCTTTCTAAGTAAGACAAAAAATCCAAAATTTACACCCCTGAGCGAGACAGGATGGTATTCCCCCCTCAGGCCTAAGTCTTGCGCATAATTATTTTTCCTGGCTCAAGTTTCTCACCTCTCTCCCCCCTCACTGCATAACCAATCTTGACTTCAGGGCAGAATTTGCTCATCCTTTCTGCCACTTGTCCTGTTTGTAGTGCAAGCTCATATAAAGGTGAAACACAGATAACCTTGATAAAAGCACAACAAATCAGTTCATTGCAACAATTCAGTTTTATGTGAACAAATTCATCATCTAACAATTCATGTTTGTTCTTGATGTAACCCTTTCACTACTAGAGAGGAAGATGGAATTTGTAAGAGGTTTCTACTTTTGAGTCTTGAGACGAAATCCTGCAGTGTGACTAATCACTATTCAAATGACACCAATTATTGGCAGTAGACCAATAGGAGTCTCTTTTTTTCTTAATCTTTTGAGTGAAACAAGCGGGACACGAAAATGAAGCCATGATGCTTACACCTTATGCACCTATCAATGTAATGCCGGCGGGGGGAAGGCAGGTCATGGGGTGGGGATTTGACTTTTTTCAAAAATTTGCAATCAAATTCCCTGCCCACGGGCAAATCATTCCAGTCAAATGCAACCAAATTTCCCCCACCCCAGGCTGCACGTTGCTGTCAATCCCAAGGCAGAACCCAAGAAAGGCAGAATAGAAATATCTCCTAATAAAACTCTGCAATCTGTTATAAACGTTGCTGCATCACCAAAGATACATGTTCCTGTTACAGCTGCAATTATACGTTTTAACCATAATCCGTGTTACACTGCGTAGAATACATAAGCCTTTACGAGAAAGTCCACATTTTGTAAGTTTAAATATACCGTTCTTAGTAAAGGGTACAAAGAAAGTCAGTTTTATAAGTTTACTGTGATTGTAGCGAATGAGCCATACGCTAATCAACTGTACTTGCAAAAATCGACTTGGTTTCTCTTTACTTCCATTTACTTTGATACCACGGTATTTTAAGAGATTCAACTGATCAAAAACACGCTAAAACAGTGGGACGTCTGTACACAGGCTCGTTCTCATTGGCCTCCGTGACTTCCTGATCTTTTCAAACCGTACGGCGCATGCATGAAGCGTGGAAGCGGGAAACATATGTTCAGTCTTTTTCGTCCGAGTCGGCAGTCAAATATCTCCACGTCGGGCGAAGAAAGATTCAAATATCCCCTCCCCTGGGACAACAAGATCAGTCAAATGCCCTACCCCAGGGCCAACAAAGACAATCAAATCCCCACCCCATGCCCTGCCTCCCCCTCCGCCGGCTTTACATGGATAGGTGCATTATCTTACCGTTTCACACTTTTTCACGTACCTCAACGAATCTGCGAGGTTTTTTTACAAGTTGTGCAGGGAAAAGAAATATACAAGAAGTAAAACAAAATAATACCTGAGGGTAGTTTTTTGTTGCATCTACTCTGCTAAGCATTGGCAAAACAAATGCTGCAGTTTTTCCTGTCCCAGACTGTGATTGAGCTATCATATTATTCGGTCTGAACATCAAACAAAAAAGCAAACATTTATACAGCTGCCACTTGATACCCATCAAGAAACCTCTCTAACATGTTGCGCCTGTATAACATGGAGGGGAGGTTCGTGTGCCTCAATGACCCTGAAAACTACACTGTATCGTGGTTGGGACCTCACATTTTGGTGGGTTCAACTGTGTTGGGCAGGTTTTGGGTGAAAGGCCAGGCCCCAATTGTTTAAAAGTTGGATAGCACTATCCACTGGATAAATCACTATCCAGTTGATACATGTTAGGCAAACCAATAAAATTGTGCTATCCAGTGGACAGTGTTATCTACCTTTTGAACAACTGGGGCCAGATGAATAAAATTGCAATGCCTAGCCCCACCAGGTTGGGGGTTGAGGAGTGAGTTAATGTCTCATTCCCATAAAAAAAATATTGCTGATACCAGACACACTTTTCAAGGACAAGTCAGAGGCCTTATGAGTAATGGACCGTGAAGAGGAGAGTCAAGGTAAGTACCCACCGAGAAAAGAAATTTATTCATGGTTAATGTTTTATCTCACTGAATATGGGCACACTGTATTATAATAATATTTCAGATTAAATATTCTGGTTCTATGGTTTTACTAGTCCAGCAGTGTTGATTACATGTATGTGAAGACTGTGGACACTATTATAAAATTAATTCAAGGGATTAAACATGTAGTAACTCACGGATCAGCTAAGAGCATGGGTAGTGCTGTTTCCTGAATCTTGGATGGTTTGTTAAAACCCATATCATAGAGACCACGACGGAGTTGCTCTGACCTAATAAAAAATACAGCACAGATTGTATTATTTTATGGTAATAATAATAGTCACTGGTAAACCTTTGAAATTTAAACTCCTTTCATGTCAGGAGGAAAAGAAATAGAATGGTGGTCAGTACTTACAGTGGTAATTCCTCAAATGACTTGACAGGGTGTAAGAGTGAACTTGGGTCATTTCTCTGTACCTCAACCTCATTCTTGGTCTTAACAAGTTTACTTCTTAACACTTTCATCAAAAAAGAAGCATCTGCAAGGTCTGTAGCCTTAGTCAGCTCTGTGGAAGAAACACAATGCCAGTTTGGGGTGTTAGTATTGATACAAGTATAAATAATGGTACTAAGGACTGAGTGGAATCCAATTCGGTCTGTAATCGTACGCAAATGGGTGATTAACAAAATCGGACGACTGCACAGCGGGAGTCCAGTTTGTTTAATCATGAGTATGATTACAGACCACATTGGACAACACAAAGTTCTGTAACGAATTAATCATAACTATAACAAAGTTTGTGAGATTTGGTCCTTTTTTAAAATTGAAACACAAGAAATTACGAGAGCTTTTGCTAGAAGTTAAAAAAAGCCATTTAAGTGCGCGCGGCCGATGGCACGTACTGTCCAATTACTTAGGCATAACGCGTACTGTCCTATCACACTGTCCTGTTAGTGCTGAAATCAGGACAGTTGATAGCTATGATTAATATGAATAATAATATTATTACATATATATCATTGAGCACTGAGCTTGCATTTTATTTGTACCATTATCCTCTTCTGTATTAGCTTGTTTCTCCTCTGTTGGTTGAGTGGTACTTGTGTTACTTAATTTCAACTTATCAACCTGCAATAGTGAATACATATACGAAAGTCAAAAGGGGTGTTAGTAGTAGGCTGAGATAAAAGCCAACATTTTGGGCCACCATCACTGTTTTCCACGTGGGGAATGAGTGCAGAAATTCCAGACTGATGATGTGTCACTACCCAGATATGGGCAATGCTTCTGATTTGTTGTTCTGCAAGAGAAATTTGCATTAACCAATCAGAATCACTACACAAATCTCGTTAGTGAAATGCCATCAGTCTAGAGTTTCTGCTCTTGTTCCTCAGAGGTCATTCCCTGGGAAAACCAGTGGTGGCATCACAAATGTCATTGAATTGTTGGCTTTTTTCTCAGGTAAATCTCCCGACAATACTACTCTTAATGATCATTACATCTCTTGCTTATTGTTCCTATCATCACACATTATATAAGGCAGCGTTTACACTCGGTGCTCAAGTACAGTCCCCGCTGGGCACGAATGTGAATGCACCATTTTTTTTTCAAGTACCCCCGCTAGAATTCGGGCACTGTGCCGGTGCCCGAGTACAAGGTCTCGAACTTGTTCTTGGGCATAAAAGTGGGAACTGGGTCCCTGTCTGCACACAATTTTTGTAAGTTCCGGGCAGTCCACTGCTTTGTTGTTACTGCTAAGCTCATGTTTCAAAATGGAGTCTGACAGGGCGAAATGGAGTAATTATGTACACAGTCACATATCGGGTACTCTAAGTGGGAGCACAGCACCATTCTGTGCCGGTACTCAGGCACTGGTTCCCAAACACTTAGTGAGGACAGCCCCTAAGGTGTAGTGAATGATAAAAAAATTTGACATTTAAAACATAATTTAACACAAGTGAAAATCCTGGGGGAGCCAGAAGTTTAATTTTGAAATGCCCATGATCAGAGGGAAGAGGAAAGGCATGCGTGGAATTGACTGGGCCTTTAATACCAAAACCCTTGAAAAAAATGATCGTTTTTCTTGGCTCTCTCTGTGGTTAAAAAGGTGCTTATCAGTTCTTGAACAAGGAGGCTTGTCCAAAATATCTCACCGTATCAGTGATTTTATCCACTACCACAAGGGAAGAAAAGTCTAAAAACCAGTACATTTCCCAAGAAATGAACGTGAGTATGAAGGTGTAATATATTCTACACTCTTCTTTTTTCCCCAGGGCCAAGTTGTTCAAAGCTGGGTTAAGATAACCCAGGGTTAGTGCGAGATTTTATTTCAGATTTGAAAGCTTAAAAACCATTTCAGTTTTAATTCGTTTTGTCTACAAGTTGATGACTGAAAGCTCTAAAAATAACAGAGAAAATTATCCGAGAAAGTGCTTATGGACAGAAGTTAAAGAAACCGGGGTTAAGCACTAATCGGCCTTGGAAAAACTGGGTCCAGATCGACATGTCTGCTGAAAACTCCGTATCAAAATGAAGCCACCATTCAACGGTTTGATAGGTTTTATAATTTTATACAAGCAAAAATTCGACAGTCTCAAAATTACAGAAAATGTATGGAAAAATTGAGGTCTTCTAAAAACTGATCACGGACTTCTTTGCACTCCAGATTTAGTGTTTCTTTGAACTAGTAACTTACTCTTTTCAAAGAGAAAGTTTCAGATATATGAATTCAGGAAGAAATAGCGGGCTTTGAATTCTAATACAAATCTTCTAATGTCCCGCATCTTGCCCTGATTACCCATGATGCAACTATAAGCGTGAACTCCTCTATAAAGCCTTATGGAATTCTAAACGCAGCGACAGTAACTTACTTCTCCAGAGATTTGCCGCTCTTGCTCATCAACTTCAGCCGCCCAGTCTTCATCAGCGGTAGTCATTGCTACAAGAAAATTTCGTTAATGAACAGTAAAAAGAAAGATATCTTCCCGAAGACTGTTTGTAGCCTGAGAAAAGCGCCGACATTTGGCGACGCTACCACTGGTTTCCCCGCCAAATGACGTCTGAGAAACGAACGTAGAAATTCCATACCGATGACGCGTCACTACCCAGATCTGGGTAGTGACGCGTCATCAGTATGGAATTTGTGCGCTCATTTCTCAGACGTCATTTGTAGGGTTGGATAAATTCTGCCGGAAGAATAAGCGAATTTTGAGGCGAGCATTCTGCCGGCAGAACAAGGCATTTTCGAGCAGAATTAGTTTTTAGGGGTTAGGCTCAGGCTCCCTTCTATATTTGCGGAAATAAATATGGCCCAAGGGGCCGAACATTTTTTCAGTTACCAAGCAGAATTCGAGCAGAATAAGGGTGTCCCAGCAGAATTTTGAGCAGAATAAGCGATTTTTACGAGCACCGCCGGCAGGTAGAATAATCCATTTTATGAGCCGAGTTTATCCAAGCCTAGTCATTTGGCGGGGAAACCAGTGATAGCGTCGCCAAATGTCGGCTGTTTCCCTCAGGCTATAATGGCTGTTGATCTTGCAAACTGTGATCTGTTTCCGGCTTTTTTCAAATAGGCTTGGGATCTAGTAACACCAATCAATAAAATGTCGTGAAACTATGGATAATAGAAAGACCATTATCCATGGTGAAACCGCTGAGCATTCCGTGAAAACCCTATTCTTTCGGGAAAATAAGAAAAAGAAACGGACGTCTTGAAATTTCCATGAATACTTTATATAAACTGTCAACGAAATACGTTTCCACTAGGTTTTTAGCTCTGCATATGCCCCAAAAGTTTCAGTAACGTTCTTCGGTAACAGATCGATAAATTTTCGGGATATGCTCGGAAGTTGCTTGGCAAGAGGATACAACGAGTACGGCAGTGGACATTAACCTGAGATCAGGCGCTATTTTTTTATTTTGTTGCTTTTTTGCTTCTTTGGCTCAAGAGGGAAAAAAAATAACGCCTGATACATTCATTTAACAAGCCGTCAACCGCCCCCTAATTTACATTAATATTTTTATACAGGGCTGTCAAAAAGTTTTTAAGTAGCAGGCTGATAATGAATAGTAGGCGGCTTTGGAACTCGCACCAAAAAGGCACTAGTTTTTGAGGGCCGAGGCATCTAGGGATATTTTGAAATTGAGAGTCTCGAAAATGGTGTTTCCAGGGGTTTTCAAGTGGTGTTTTCCACTGCGGCCGCCATGTTGTTTTCTCAGAATAAATAATAATAATAATAATAATAATAATAATATTTAATATTTTTATAGCGCAAACTAGCTTACAGGGCCGGGATGTTCAAAGCTGGGTTAAAATAACCCATGGTTAGTGCGAAATTTGAATTCAGATATGAAAGCTTAAAAAGTAAATTCAGTATAATTTTTTTTGTCAACTAGTTGATGATTGGATGCTCTTAAAAATAACAGAGAAAATTATACGAGAAAATGTTTTTGAGCAAAAGAAAAAGGAACCCGGGTTAAATTTAACGCTGGGTTAAGCGCTAATCTGCCTTCGAACAACTGGGCCCAGGAGGATATGATCAAATGCGCTTTACATATTAAAATTGAATCCAAAATTACTATGTCACCTATTTACAATTTTGAATTTACAATAAAATGCGAAGATGTATACTATATGAAACACTAAAAAGAAATTTTAAATTAAACGCTTCTCTAAAATAGTGAGTTTTAAGCAATGACTCAAAGGTGTTATAATTTTCCTGTAACTGTAATAATTGCGGGAGACTCTTCCAAATCTTGGCGGATGCACTGGAAAAGGCTCGATCACCAAGCGTTCTTTTCGCTCGTCGTAAATGGTCTTCCAACTGGATACTGGTGCTCGAGCGGAGGTTGTATGTCGAAGTCTTCTTGATGGCGACCCTGCTTTTTAGATAATTGGGGGCGTGTCCATGAATGCACTTGAAACAGAGCATAGCAATCTTGAAATTGATTCTAAACTTAATCGGCAGCCAGTGAAGACGTATAAATGACGATGTGACGTGTTCATGTCTTGGCAATGAGCGTTTATCGCCCCATATTCCGGCGCAGAAATCTGTTTATTTCCCTCGAAGGGGGATTCTCTTCAAACAAACATTCCGCCATCTTGAATTTTACCAAAGCCAAAAAAAGATTCTTTGATTTTTCTTACTTTGGCAAGTGTTCAGAACCTGATCCACCAAATCTGATTTACAACGTAAATACTCTCCACTAGAAGAGAATATCTTCATTAATTTGTTACCTTTATCAGTAACAATAATATCACCGTTGTCATATATTGATAAACCTTCCATATTCACCAAACTTACGAAGAAACTTACCATTTCTATCAAAGACTTGAACCCTGTGGTTTTTGCAGTCTGTCATTATAATACTAGAAATACGTATCTCGCAATAACCCTCGCGAATGTCGGTTTTTTAGTAGCGCCACTCAAGTTAAGCCCTGTCGGATGTCGGGCGGGGCTAGGAACTGGATGGGTGACCCGCCGCGAATATCGTCGTGAAGGTCCCTGCTTTGTTCTTTCTTTTCTTCTTCTTCTTTTTTGCGTATTGTATGGTGTTATTTTAAAAGTGTATTGAAGAGCATATTTAGCATTATTTCGCCCCTCCGGATGTAAAAAAAAAATACAAGCACGCCAGTACAATCCGAGGAAAAAATTATTGTACTTTGGGCCGTAGTACAGAGCTGAAACTTTAACCTATCGGCTGGGAAACCGGGAAACTAAGGGACCGATCGTTTATTACGTCCCGGGGGGCGGAGGTTTTCACAAAAGTGAGGTGTATCAAAACTTTACCCCCCCCCCCAAAAAAAAAAAAAAAAATTACATATGAAAATCAAGGAGCTTACAAGCAAAGAGCGAGATGTGTACCCTTCAGACAGGCAAATTCTGTTATAATGCCATCAACATCAATTACGTCCTTGTGCTCATATGCAGAATTGCAAGAGAACTCAATCTCTTGTCTGTCATGGTCCTTCGTAAAGGAGTTTGCAGTCTCTTCATACCGCTGAAGCTACGCTCAGCTGTGCATGTTGACACACGATAAGTCAGCAAAGTTATGAGAGCTACATATACTCCGGGATAGAATTGGAGTTGGTTTGGTCAAAAGTCTCAGCCAGGGTTTGTGGCTTCACATTCGGATCCATTTCGCTCCTCTTAATCAGTAAAAGTATAAAGGAAATCACCAAAACAATGCAAAATATTTATCCTGATTTAATGATAAAAATGCTTTCAGGAAGTACCAAAAATCTATATATTTTTCCAGATTTCAGCTGTATGCATAGGCGTATGTACGTACATGCACACTCCATTCCTGGTAGGAGAAATAGCTGATATGTTCCTGGGCCAAGCTTTATACGGGTAACATTTTGTTGCTGACGAAGAACCGCCGAAGCGTATGTTTTTTCCTACTTTTGAAGGAAACGTGCATTTGCTTCAATCATAATATAGTTTGACAACTTTTACATCGAAGGCTAGTCCTGTGTCTTAATATTTCGACCCCCCTCACATTTTGTGCATTTTCAAAATCGACCCCCAAAATCAAGCTTCTTCCCCCCCCTCCAAAACCCCCTCCCCTTCCCCCTGGGACGTAATAAACGATCGGTCCCTAATAAAATTGGGTTTTTCTACGGTGAAAAATGAATTCCAAACTAGATTTCAGGGAAAAAAGACAAAGTTTCGACGGTAAAAAAGCAAAAGTGAAATACAATGAGAAACATATCGCGCGACATAAACAAACTCGTCTACGAAGTGAGACGCACCGAAAATTGCTCTTTTATCTCGATTTTCACTCTTATTTTGAAGCCGCTACCGGCCCAAATTACTTCATTGTTTTCTGAAAAATACTTCTACAGTCAATATTTCAAGCCAGGATCATTTCTTGATCGCTAAAACAGGCGCACATGTAGTGAGTCAAACTGAATAACACGGACCTTAAGTTACGGTGGACGGTAAGGTGGAGGGCGGCAACCGGAAATAAGAAGTTGCCCGATTTTGGGCTAATTACCGGGGCCCAGCCGAAGGCTGGCACCGGTCTTAAAATGCAGACCGTCCGTTTTTTCAACGTTACATTGTTAGGGATATAGCGCTGACTGAGATATATCGCTGGCTCATTGAAATCTTATCCGCCGTTTTGAAAAGAAGAGGCATGGAGGACAGTCAAGAGAAAGATTATAGCTTTTTTGGGGAACGACACGTTCCCCCAACCCAACTAGTTTATGAGCGAAAATTTAAGAGTGAATATTTGGAGAGACAAATTTACGAGCGATCACTTCTGAGACTGAACCTTCCATCGTGAAACTTATCGAGAAATTGAGTGAACCTTCCATCGTGAAATTTATCGAGAATCAAAGCGAACACTTATCAAAATTTGTCTTCAAAAAGATTTCAATGATTGACATACCGAAGACTTCAAAGCTCCATCGCTATGTTAATAAGGTGAGAAAACTTTATCATGCACGATATAAATGTAATAACAAACGCGATCCAAAGATAATTAACTTAAATAAAATGGCTATACCCAAGAAAGCTTATTTGTTGTCTTTCTTTAGCAGGCATTATCACAGGATAATGAAACTAAAAATAATGTAAAGCACGTCGATCTTTATCATTGTTTTCTTGCAATTGTGTGAGTCATATGACCAATTATGTGAATTTCAAACTAAGTAAAGATGTTGAGAAGAATCCAGGACCTACTCAATACAACACTGATCATCATGAAGTAATAATTAGACCTTCTATGCAAAATCACAGCTCAACATTGGTTGAGGTCACACTAGAGACTTTACTATGGTAAAAAGGGCTTTACTATGGTAAGTCTCGCAACGTCTTCTTTACCGTAGTCAACCTGACAGGTCCACTTAAAAAGGCATTTGAAACTTTCCAGGCGTTTTTTCTCGCGTGATCGGTAACGTGAAAGTGAAAAGTAAAACAAATGATGACCTGCTATGAGAGCTGACTAAATTGAAATTACTGAACTGTAACTTCCTGAGAGTGACCCTCACAAGTGTACAAAGATGCTTCAATGTGAGAGAGTATTGTTTTCTGTTGTGAGCATTTTGCTTTTAATTCTGCTGCTCAGACGAGCAAGAAGAATGCGCTCCCTTATTACCTACCTTGGTTTCGAATACGAAGTTAGTGAAGATGTTTTAGTGACAGGTTTATTGATTACTCATCGAAGACGTATTCTTAGAGAAAGAGCGGCATTGCGAAGGCAAGCGTGGGTTTAACCTCGACCCCAGGAATGGTTTGAAGAAATGTACAGAAACAGAAACCTTCAAGCACTGTGGAAAAAGCAATCACCGATGTTCTAAAGCTATTCTGTTATGTGACCCTTTTTGAAACTACTTTCCTCAAAAATCATGACAAACTGTCAACAAAACAAACAAAGTTTAGATAGACTAGAGATATACCCACCTATTTTTTTTTTGTAACCAGATGGTTATCGGTGATGGGTCATCTTTGTTCTTTCCGCGGTAGTCATGGAAATTAACCAGGGTAGAGTTTACCATTGTAAACTGAAAAATGCCGGTCACACTTACGGCGCCGTTTACTATGGTAAACTTGAGTTTACTATAGTAAACTTTCTCTAATGTGACCTCAACCAATGCAGTTGAACTCTCCTATTTCCTCTGAGAATTTGATGTAGTCAAGATTAGGTGCACTTTGTTTACAATCAATAGATGTTGGCGGTGCAGGTGATTGTTTCTTTAGATCTGTATCACATCAATTATATGGCAAAAGCAACCATCACATGCATATACGTACTGCTGGGGTTCAATTTATGAGAGACAATCCTGAGAGATTTATTGAGAGCAATACCGAAAATTCATGGATAAGATATCTGAATAATATGTGTATTCAAGGTACATGGGCTGATGCACTTATCATTCAAGCAGTTGCAGATATACTACTGTTTACCCAGTTCAGGAAAGAAATACTTCCTCTACAATAATTACTATAGGCCATATTGATGAATGCCACTATGTATCAACCACTGCCTTACAATCAAGTGCCTCCATTTCAATGTGCATTGAATTAACAAATGATACTCAGTCATCAATAAATAAGCATTTTATTATGTCTGTATATAACACTGGATGACATTTTTTACAGTGCAAGACAACAATCCATGACCACAAAGATCTATTTCAAAAATGTCTTATGTCTGTTATCATTTCAAATTCACAGTGTTTTCGCAAAAAAATAGATAAATGTGATTAATAAATCTCAATGATAAACCTGATGATAACGTACTTGAGAAAATGTGAAATTGTGATAATTCTGTAACAAACTTCTTTGCAAACTTTGTCATTACCATTCAACCCAAAACTGTCAGTGATTTTTGCTTTTTCACTCAAACTTAAAAACAAATGAAAACCTTATACAGATCACACTTATTGACATCACAGTGTTACTAAAAACACTACTATAACACAGACCGTTAGCTGTAATAACACTGAACAAACTTACAACAACATCCTCCTTTCTCATGCATTTTGTTGCTTTTCTTCTGCATGAGTTAATTCAGACTAAGTATTAGCCTCCACAGAGGAGTGGGGAGGGGTGCGAGAGGTAAACTATATCTATGCAATCCCGTATCCCACTGGGCCCCGGTAAGTTCCACGTAGTGGTTCTAGTTAGCATATATTTCAGCCGTCCAACTTGACGTCGTCTGCACGTCGCAACGGTGAGAAGGCTGAGTGCGGCGTGTCTCGAGAACGTGAGTTTTTTATTCGTGTTTTCGTCTTCAAAACATCTTTATTTTAACAGAATACCGCTTTAATCTGTCTCTGGAGTGTCTAGTTTACTTCAAATGGTAAACCTTTTTCAATTACCGTATTTATTCGAATAAGCGCCCAACCTCGAATTAGCGCCCACCTCGAATAAGCGCCCATCCTAAAGGCAGAAAAAGTTAATAAGCGCCCAGCCTCGAATAAGCGCCCACCCCACCCCACCTCCCTCCCACTCCCACTCAAACTCAAATAAGCGACCAACCCCACCCCACCCCCAAAAAATTGAATAAGTACTAATAAGAGACTTCCCCGAAGACGGAGTTTTCTTCAAAGTATTTTACAGGAACCTTGCCTTGTTACATCTTCGAGTTCTGTCATTACCATTTATTGTTTTGTTGCAAAATAAACATACTACACTTGCTGAAAATACTGAAAATTTAATAAGCGCCCAGCCTCGAATAAGCGCCCATCTCGAATAAGCGCCCACTCTCAAGGTCCAAAAATTTAATAAGCGCCCAGGGCGGTTAATCGAATAAATACGGTACTTACTTTAACACTATTTTATGATCGAATATGACATGAGCTTGCTCAGCAAGTGGTACAACTTACTGCAGGATTAGACTTCCCAGCGAAAAAATAGTCACATTTACGTATTCTCAATCTCTCACCATCTGAACATCGGCTTTTACCCCTTTCTTCATTCTCGAAGTTTTTAGTTTATTTTTTCTGCTTAACTTGTAGGCCAAAATGGAATTACGTGTTAATTGGTTACCATTTATTCGACAAAATAAAGCCCTGTGTAAAGCAGGATGAAGGAACTTGTTTATTTTTGCGCGCAACTTGCCAATCGTATTTAATAATTTGTTCTAGTTTCAATGAAGATGGAGTGGACTGAAGATCACGATATTCAGCTTGCTAAAGAAGTTCTTGGAAGTGAGCCCTACCGCTTCAAACCCTGAGCTGTGTAGGCTCGATTTAATACCAGCCGTAAGAATTGTTGAGCGTGCGAAAATTTGGCAATTCGTAGATCGCAGATAGGCTCAATGGAGCGACGAAAATCCCCTTTGAGCAACAGAGGGCTCAACTAGATTTCATCGTACAAGGGAACGAATTTCTCATCTGATATGACACCATCATAATTATAAAAGTGCACCAAAAGCTCTCGGATCTCTTTCAGGGAACTCATTCTCAAACCTTCAATAAAGTTAAGAAAAGTCTTCGACCGTCACCTCTACTGAAATTTAAAACTTGTTTCTTTCGCCAAGTCGACGTCAGCCCTCCCGAAGCTGTCGCTGCCAAACTCACCGTACTCTAGGTCGGAAACGTCAATTGGAGCTTACCCGCGACATCGTTGCTAGGCAACTGCGGATACCAAACCGGCAGACAGAAAGATTTACGACCAAAGCCTAATAGACTGTTCACCGCCCCCTATTTTTCCGCAAGATTGTCGAGATCGAGCGCTTTGCGTTACGGGCTGCCATCTTGCATGACTGTCAAAACTACTTAGGGGGCGGGAGCAGTTTGGGAGGAAGCGCCCCTTTCCCCTAGAGCTATAACCCCCGACGCCCGCCCCCTCGATACGTTTGAAAATCAAGATGGCCGCCGTTAATGGTAATATGCGCTACATCTCGACGATCTCACGAAAAAATAGGGGACTGTGAACAGTCTAAAGCCTAATCGCACTCTGCTTACGATTCTCTCGCTTTCCGCACGACAAAATTAAAAATTCGCTTCGCTCGGAATTGGCATGACTATCAAAAGCGATCCCTGAAGGTTGATTAAACTCACCATTTCTCTCACCCTCCCCACCAAACGATCTTAAGTGGGTACCGTCACTTCCAAACACTGAAACCCTGTGGTTGAAGAGCTCAGCCCGGGGAGCTCAGTCAGAGCAATTTGATCACGATCATTCACTGCCACCCCCCAGGGTCCGTTAAGCATTCCAACAGACTCACCTTCCTGTCCAAATGATAGCACGAGAATGTAATGCCTGGTTTGTAAATGAGCTGTAAGAAATGTTTGACTGCGTGACGTGTTCTTTTACAGCTTAAGAAATCGTTACTTTTATTTTTCATGTTGCTAAGTGATTTAACTATCGAATTTCGAGTCATGTGATAAGTAGATAGGTTTTTCTGGAGCATGCACCTTTTAGCTGAGATCTTTTCGGTTGATTGTTACACATTCTATTTATAGGCATTAAATACGTTTATTTCTACAACGCGAGTCTTCAGTGTCACAGGGAATTGTGGCCAGCAATTAGATTCCGCACACTGAAAGGTGGCGACCTGCCAAGACTCACCAGGATTTAACAGGATCATAAGGTTATTTCCTCATACTAAAATCAAAACACGTTACGAGTGGAAAATTATGTGTTCACTTCAGCATGGCTCAAACGGAGGACAAATTTAGGAAACAGCTGGAAGTAGTGAAGCTAAAACTGGACGAAATCGTGGAAATTTTAGCGAGTGGAAATACAGAGGATATTTCTGGGACGTACGAGCAGATCGGAGAATCGATTAAGTGTTTGGAAAAATTAAAGTATACGACCGCCGATTACATGATGGAGACGGATAAAGACTTGGAGTACATCAAACAATGGACAATGGATCACAAAAATGGAAGAAATCGCACTTGAAACTTGAGAAGCAATTGTATATTCAACACAAGGTGAACGAAGAGCAAACGAAGCTCAAATTGCATCAACAAAAGGAAATTGAGGAGGCTATTTTTCTTCAAAACCAAAGAGAAGAAGAGTGGTACAGAAAAAAGCTGGAATTCGAAAAGGAAATTACAGAAAGTCAGTTACAACGTATGGAAGAAGCAAAAGCTGGGAAAAACACAACTGCGCCGCAATCAGGGAAATTACAGAAATACACAATAACGCCGTTTTCCGGCGATTACAAAGATTGGTTACGATTTTGGAATCAATTTACGGTCGAAGTGGATGGTGCCGCGATTTCAGAAATAAGTAAGTTCAATTACCTTCTGGAACTAGTAAAGGCAAGCCAAAAGAAGACATCCTCAGACTGTCGCACACAGAGGATGGATACGGCCAAGCGAAGCGGATTTTAGAGCAAACTTTATGGGAAAGATGTCAAAGCCCACAAGGCGCTAATAAAAGAGATGGAGGAACTTCCGGCCATATTCAACATTAACAAGATCGCGATCATTTCTATAACAGGCTCTCAAGAGTAGTTCGCACCCTTAATACAATGAAGAAGCTAGCGTCCGCCCAAAGCATGGTGTATACGCTGATGGATAAGCTGGGTCCCGTGCAAGAAATACTTGTTCAAAAGGACGACGACTGGATTGTGGATTGTGCTGGAACTGCACTGGTGAAGGTTACTGCGTGACAAAATGCATGTGAAGAGGATGCAAAAACTGTAACAGGAAACATCACACCTCGATATGCGACCAAGAAAAATCTACACTTGATCAATTTCAGAATCATTGAGAAGAGTATGAGTGCAGTCATGAACCACGCCAGTACCCTTCATGCAACAGTACTGGCGAAAATTGGGGAAGAGGAAGTGAGTGTGATGTTTGATTCGGACGCCGGGAGTTCCTACTTGTGCACAGACGGATAACCAAACTTAACTTGAAACCTGCGAGGAAAGAGCAACGCTGCATAGAACAGATGTATGGGACAATGCGGAAAATCGTAGAAGTATATAGTGTTGCTGTACATTCACTTGCCGTTAAAGAGTTTTTAATTGACGCCGAATGTATTAACGCCGAAAAAGACTTACTGACTCACCCGCCCAATCCAAAGATCAAGGCCCTAAAGAAAGAGTGCGGCAGATTCAGGAGTTTAACCTTTACTGAGGAAGCGACAAGAAGCGACACTATGTCAGTCCATATCATTCTGGGGGCAGCAGACTACCAACGGATTCGTACTACAGAACCATTAATCCTGGGGGTGGATCCTGATAAAGATCCAGGCGCAGAATTCACGATACATGGTTGGACTCTTTATGGAAGTCGACCGGTGACAGAAGGTGTCACAGAAAAGCAATTTCTTCTCACGACCGGTCAAGAAAAGTTTGAGAAGCTGTGCTCGCTGGACGTTTTAGGGCTCAAAGATACAGGGACAACAAAGAAGAAGACCATACACGAAGATTTTCTCCAGCAGCTAAATAAGACGCAAGAGGCCTTTTATGAAACAAGGTTGCCGTGGAAAGAGGATCATGTACCACTTCCGACTAACAAGAACCTGTCAGTGGCTCAACTGAACAGTACAACCAGGAAGCTGGAGAGAATGGGGAAGCTGCAGGACTACGATCAGATAATGCAGGAACAAGTGGCCGCTGGAATTATGGAACCTGTATCCCCTCATCAAACGGGTGAGGTAGTGCACTACATTCCCCACCAGGCATTCATTCGAGGGCAAGCAGAAACGACCAAGATGAAAATTGTCTACGATTGTTCATCAAGGGCCAACACCCAGACCTTCTCTCTCAATGATTGTTTGAAGACTGGACCACAACTACAGCCTCTCCTATTTCACATTCTTCTCCGGAACCGGATGCGGAAACACTGTGTTACCGGAGACATTCAGAAAGCGTTCCTCCAAATTCGGGTACACGAACAAGACAGGGATGCACAGCGGGTCCTATGGTACGACAACCTAACGGACAGAAACATAGCGGAGTACCGTTTTACGCGAGCGATATTTGGAGCCACGTCAAAACCGTACATCCTTGGGGCGACTCTACAGAAGCACATTAGGACGAAGCGTTCAAGGCCACAGCGTAGGCGCTTTTGGAAGACACCTATGTTGATGACATTCAGGTGGGAGGCGATGTGGAAGAAGACGCGGCTACATTTAAAGAAGAGGCTTCCAATATAATGTCAGAGGGCGGTTTCAGCCTACACAAATGGCACAGTAACGTGGGACAACTAAATTCAGTTGAGAAAGTGACAGAAGGAGAAGAGACGTACACCAAGAGTCTGGTAGGAAACAGAGGAAACGGGGAAACTAAAATCCTGGGTACACTGTGGAACAAGGCGCACGACACGCTGAGTATCGACTTCAAAACTTGCTTTAAGGTGGACAAACCTCTGACAAAGGGGAGAATGATCTCAACAATCAACAGCATTTATGACCTGCTAGGATGGGGCTCTCCAGTCACTATCACTGCTAAGCTCCTTTTTAGTGAAGTATGCCTTCTGAAGTTACATTGGGACACAGAAGTGCCAGCCGAGATTCAAAGAGAATGGAAATCGTGGACAGACAGCCTGCAGAAAGCGCCAACCTTGACCGTACCACGCTGTGTTTTCAAGCATAATCGAACCCACTTTGAGATTCATGGTTTTGCGGATGCGAGCAAAGTTGCTGTTTGTGCTGCATTGTACATTGTGTCATATCAAGACTCGACAGCAGTAGACCAGAACTTACTTCCAGCCAAATCAAGAGTTGCGCTAAGGGAGATGAGCATCCCGCGTCTGGAGTTGGTCGCCGCGCACGCGTTGGCGAAACTTGAAAACAACGTAAGCCGAGCATTGACTTCCTTTCCCATTACAGCCTACCATAACCAGGTAGCTAAAAAGACAGCATTACAGTACTCTGCTGGCTGGCGAATCGTGGAGAGTGGACAACTTTCGTACGCAATCGAGTGAAGATAATTAGCGAGCTCACAGAGTTGGGAACTTGAAGGTTCGTCCCTACAACGGAGAATCTCAGTGACCTTGGTACACGAGGATCAGCGTCAAACAAGCTCAAAGAGTTTTGGCTAAGGGGGCCAATTGCAAGCTGGCTATCGGATGAGTCCGAAAAGCCTCAGAAACCAGCCATTTTGGAAACGGATGAGGCTAAAGCACAAGAAAGACACAAGAAAGAAACGTTGCTACTGGCTGAGGACAAAGCGCAAGGAGCCGTCAAGGACTGGGCAGAAGACCTGTTGAACAAGTTCCCTTACTGGACGTTACTGCGCGTAACAGCATATGTGAATCGATTCACAGATGGCTGAAAAAAATCAAGACGGGTTGGACCAATCACCAAGTCTGAAATTAGGGAAGCAGAGAACAAATGAATTCAGATCATACAAAAGACATGTAACATGAAAACTGACATCAGACTGTCCAAAGATGAAGATGGATTAATTAGGTGCAACGAAAGAATCCAGGGCTATACTCCTATCTTCATTCCGAGCGACTCAGCGTTAGCGTGGCGCATCATCGAACACTACCATGTACTAACCTTGCATGAGGGAGTGGCGGCGACCTTGAACAAAGTGTGACAGAGGTATTGGGTTCCAAGACTGAGATCCCTGGTTAAGAGTGTTCGACGTAGTTGTAACTATTGCAAGAAATACCGCGTGATAGTCCTAAATGCTCCACCCACCTGAGCCTTACCGAAGTTCAGAACATAATTCACCGAACCGTTTAACGTCACCGGGGCAGACTTGGCTGGGCCACTCCTGTACAAATCTGGAAGCGAGACTGGAAAGGCTTACGTTGCACTGTTCTCATGCGCAAGTACAAGGGCGGTACACTTGAAGCTTTGAAAGAACATGACAGCCGAAGAGTTCAAACGAGGCTTAAAAGAGTTTGTTGTGCGACGAGGCGCGCCAGATCTGATAGTCAGTGACAACGCCAAGACCTTCCAAGCAATGAAAAAGTGGCTATCGACCCTACAGAAAGACGAGAACCTCTTTAACTATCTAGCCACAAAGGAGATCGGATGGAAATTTAACATGTCCCGCGCCCAGTGGTGGGGTGGATTCTTCGAGAGGTTGACTGGCATCATTAAGAACGCTCTTTCCAAGCAATTGGACGAGCGTTGTTGAGATTTGAAGAGCTTGAGGAGGTTTTGTTAGACGTGGAATCATTCCTGAACAACCGACCCCTTTGCTACATGGGAGAAGAATTTGAAACACCGATAATCACACCAAATCTACTGTTGCGTGGGCAACCAGCACCTTACCTTAAAAAAATCGCGATGAGATGAGCGACAGGGAAGAGATGACCAGACGACTAAGATATTTGAAGACTTGCCGAGATGACGTCCGTAAACGTTGGCTAAATGAATAACTTCACGCCTAGCAGGAGCGTTTTAACTCTCGGCCCGAAGCGCGACATGGTACGACTTGTATGGAAACGGGTTCACTGATACTGATAAAAGACACGACGGAGAACAAAGCAAACTGGAAAGTTGGCCGTATCATTAACCCAATCGTTGGGAAAGTTCGGGATTGAGTTTGAAATACTCTGTAAAGCTTGCTGCTGGAGATAAGATGTTTTAAATCGGATTTCCAAAGAACCCAACCCACGTTACGCCCTCTGACCCGGACCAAGTATATCGGCTCCTGCCCGGACTAAACTTTATTTTATCAACCAATCAAACAAAGTCTCTTGCATTGTTTGACACTTTGATTTAATATTCTGTTTTTCTTAGAACCGTTGATCTCCTCTACAAAGCATGGCTGTCGCAATTTTTTTCGTCACCTTTTAAGCAAAACGAACGATATTGTTCCGAATTTCTGCCTGTTGATCAGACAAGTGTTGACAAACCACAGGACACCCAAATTGGCGTTTGAGAACGCGTTGTTGTGTAACAAAAGTATTGTAAGGGTTTGTGTGGCGATTTTAGCAATCGTTATATAGAGGTCAAAATAGCAATAAAAATACACGAGAACTTCTTATGCTGTCTGAGTCCTGTCTTATTTTATTTATGGTGTGCTGTTAGCATTTTGGGCCTTACTAAGACACGCCAAAATCTTGCTGAAACGGCAAAAATAAACTGCACAAATAACCAAGGAAGCAAGGTAAGAAGTTCCACTCATAAATACACTCACTAAAATCCCCAGACAAACCCTTATAATATTTCTGTTACTCAACAATGATTCTCACTCATGAGCTTGGCATACCTGCGGACAAAACGCAGTGATCTTTTCCGGTATCTTTTAAAGGGGTTTGGAAACTAGAAGCGAAATGCTTTTAATTTTGGGAACACTTTCGTTAAAAAATGCCATGTTCACTCAGACGCCTTGGACTCATGAAAGACATGCATACGCTCTGCGATAGTTAAATCTTTCTTGCATCGGCGTGCACATAATGTTTATATGCTACACTGAAATAATGAAACAACATAACAGAGTATAATCCTATAAATGACGTAACAATTTCTTTTATGAATGGAGTAATAGAACGTCGCAACTGATTATCAATCCCCTCTACAATATCTCATCAAAGATGTCCATGAAATATTTGCGCCAGCTAGAACACAACGATTGGCGAAGGAGGTGTTACACAAGGAATGATTCGAGGGCGTTTCGTAAAGTCAACAATGGTTCTCGTACGTTCTTCAGTCCGTAATGTACCTAAGTCCTTAGCAATTTTCAACTGTTTATTATGCCGTAAAACACGTACACTGCGAGCAGTCTCTCTTGTTCTTCAGATTTAGCGAGGTCATTTTCGTTTTGCTCAACGGACTAAACAAAGAGAGACTGCTTGTAGTCTCTGAAAAACGATTTGCTACATTCAAATAAAAGCTTTACGGCCAGTAACACATTTCAAAAGATAACTAATCCCCAATTTCATCCATAAATGTTACTGAAAAGCAAACAGCTACTAGTATTTCCTGAGAAACACTTTAGTTGCTAAGTATCCCGTTGGACGCAAAATACAGCTTAGCCATTGATTAAGTTAGATTATTAAAACTACCATGTACAGAACACTATTATATCACGCTCGTTGAAAATCATTTTACACACCTCACCAAAGCGCTGCAAATGTTCTATAGGAAGTTAAACGTCTAGGCTGGAATGAAATCCTTAGAGAGACTTTAGCGTGAGGTTTCAAGAGTTAATCCCTTGTTTAACACTCCTTGTTAAATAACTCTTATCGATTTCCATAACTTTGGCGATTCAAGTTAGTTGCCCAGTTTCTCAAGTTCATCCACGTCATCAGCCTGCAAGAGCGTTATTTTCTTGCCAAAATGTTCTTCGATTTTCTTCATGATCGCCATAGACCGCTGACCATCAACGAAGTTAACGGCAATGCCGCTCTTGCCAAACCGGCCAGTCCTGCCGATCCTGTGCAAGTATGTTTCGAAATCCGGTTTACCCGTGGGCTCAACTGGCATATCGTAATTTATTACGACAGTAACCTATAGAAACAAGACAAAAAATAAAGCAACATCCTATTACTAAGGGCCTGTTTACATGGAGGTGTGGTAACCCGCTTAGGTGGAGTAACCCCTCTGTCCATATAATCTCTTATTTTAATTTGATCACGTTTACATGTAAACAGGCCTTAAGGCCTCACTGGCATCACTAGGGAATTGGGCGGAGTGGGGGGAAGGCTATGTCACAAAAGAATTGCTCTTTTTGATCAATTATGTGCTCAAGTCATTACTTAGTGCCTGAACCCTTTAAGCTTCAATATCCACATACAAATTCTCCAAACATTTCCTTCAAGAATGTGTTGAGAGAATTTGAGAAAAGATCAAGGCATTTTCTCTTTGGGGATCATTTTACTAGTTCTCATAACCTAATCTCTTGACATTGTATGGATATTGTTAGAAGAAAATTGATGTTGGTCACCATTGGGACTTGAAGTGTTAACCCATACAAAAAATGCTCCTATGCAGTTACAAAGAGGATATCAAATGAAATTAATTTCATCAGGAAGCACTGAAAATATTAACCTTTTGGTAGTTTTGGCAGGCATAGAATCAAAATTTGAAAACTGGCCCAATCACTATGGTCTAAAATATGGTAAGTTAAGGAGCATATTATATACCATACATCCCTACCCTAATTTTCATGAAGTAACATACAGTACCCACCCGCACTCTTACTTGGCTCCTACTTACTATTTTATATCCAATAAGATTTATGTTTTTTACATTTTTCATTACTGTTTAAAATTCTGGTACCTTACTATGATTTCTGATTACATATTATGATTTTGTCATGCACGAACCCAAAATCCATGTTTACTAGGGAGTGGGTCACTGATTCTAATGGTGGCCAGTGTGTTCTTACCTGTTCCACATCGATGCCTCTGGCACTGACATTAGTTGTTATTAGCAGTTTCTCCTTGCCCTCGCGGAATCTGTTTAATACTGCTAGCCGCTGTTCCACTGTGATCTCGCCTGACAACAGCGCTACTGAATGACCATCCGCTGTCATCTTCTCTGCCAACCAAGAGGCGGCCTTCCGAGTCTGAAATGACACAGGCATACACAAATGTAAAAACATCCTGGGGTTACGAAAAATTTGCCAAACAGCAACTGAAATTTAAGATGCTTTACAGTCGTTTCCTGGGGCAAGGAAGAATTTGAATGGGAATCAGGGGAAAGGTGAAAGAAAAAAGGAGGGGGAGGGAAGGAATTTATTTTAACACTTACGTGACAGAAAACAATACACTGTCCAATAGACACAACGCCATACATGTTGGAGAGGGCCTGGAACTTATCCTCTTTGTCACGACACACCACATAGTACTGCTTGATATTGTCCAGGCTCTCTTCTTCTCGACGCAGCCGAATGATAATAGGGTCTGGTACTACTGTCTTGGCAAATTTCATCACGTCATCATCGTAGGTTGCAGAGAAAAGAAGCATTTGGCAATCTTTAGGCAGGGTCCTGGAACAGAGAAAATACATTATTTGTTAAGTTCAGTATTCGCATTGCAACTAAAGTGGGGTAACAATGACAACATGCCATTGGCTACCTGCGCTTGGAACCTGTCACACTCATCTCTCAGTGGAGAATATTAAAGATCAAAAAAGACAACTTAAGTGAATGGAGTTCCCTCCAAGGAACAAAGAGGTGGGTGGGTGGAAGGAAGCAAACAAAAGAGAAAAGAGCGGCAAAGCTATTCGAAACAAACCAGAGGGCAAACCTCTGTGGAAATGAGACAAATGCATATGCCCAATGTAATCATCTACTGGCCAACAGAAAATCTCCCAGTAACTATGATTATTTATAATCTCATTAAAAGGACGTAACAGAGATCTTTTTGCCAGTTTCATCGGTAAGTATGACAAAAGGGAAGTAGCCTTACTTGTGTATTCTAATGGACTGATCCTGGTGTCCCTGTTGTGCTATCATGACATCAGCCTCATCTAAAACAAACATCTTGATTTTTTTGGGGTCCAATGCTCGGTTGCGGAGAATCCAGTCTAGTAGAGTTCCGGGTGTAGCAAATATTATGTGATCTGTAACTTTCTGACCTCTTGACACTGTAGAAAGGAGAAGGAGAGGGGATTAAGAACATTAAAGGCTGTTTATGGAATATACAATAATCATTTTCTTCAGCAACAAAACAAAAACAATGCTAAGCCATATTTATAGGCCTTATTCAGGGTGAAAAGAAAGATGTAAGCTGTAGCTAGCCACAAGGTCATTTCAACTAACACAGAAAAAACCTTTTTTTGAGAGGGATTGATTACAGTTCCTCTGTAATAATTTTTTATGATGCTTATACCAAACATTGAATTAAACCCCTTAAGGAAACCAATTGAGGAAAGGCTCAAGCTTTCTTTGACCACAGCCCCAAACAAGACCTAAGATGCTAAAAATATTGGCATTTTACTTTTTTTCTTAGTAAGTAAGACAAAAAATCCAAAATTTACACCCCTGAGCGAGACAGGATGGTATCCCCCCCTGAGGCCTACATGTATGTCTTGCACAATTATTTTTCCTGGCTCCAGTTTCTCACCTCTCTCCCCCCTCACTGCATAACCAATCTTGACTTCAGGGCAGAATTTGCCCATCTTTTCTGCCACTTGTCCTGTTTGTAGTGCAAGCTCATATGTGGGTGAAATACAGATAACCTTGATAAAAGTACAACAAAATAATCAGTTCATTGCAACAATTCAGCTTTATGTGAACAAATTCATTATCTAACACTTCATGTTTGTTCCTGATGTAACTCTTTCACTACTAGAGAGGAAGATGGAATTTTTAAGTGGTTTCTACTTTTGAGTCTTAAGACGAAATCCTACAGTCTGACCAATCACCATTCAAATTACACCAATTATTGGCAGTAGACCAAAAGCAGTTTCTTTTTTTTCTTAGTCTGTTGGGTGAGACAAACGAGACACGAAAATGATGCCATAAAGCTTACACCTTATTTTATCGTTTCACACTTTGCAAGTACCTCAACGAATCTGTTTTTTTTTATTACAAGTTGTGCAGGAGGAAGGAACATACACGAAGTAAAACAAAATAATACCTGAGGGTAGTTCTTTGTTGCATCTACTCTGCTAAGCATGGACAAAACAAATGCTGCAGTTTTTCCTGTTCCAGACTGTGATTGAGCTATCATATTGTTCGGTCTAAACATCAAACAAAAAAGCAAACATTTATACAACTGCCACTTGACACCCACCAAGACACCTCCCAAACATGTTGCGCCTTTATAACATGGAGGGCAGGTTCGTGTGCCTCAATGACCCTGAAAACTACACTGTATAGTGGTTGGAACCTCACATTTTGGTGGGTTCAACTGTGTTGGGCAGGTTTTGGGTGAAAGGCCAGGCCCCAGTTGTTTAAAAGTTGGATAGCACTATCCACCGGATAAATCACTATCCGGTTGATACATGTTAGGCAAACCAATAAAATTGTGCTATCCAGTGGACAGTGTTATCTACCTTTTGAACAACTGAGGCCAGATGAATAAAATTGCAATGCCTAGCCCCACCAGGTTGGGGGTTGAGGAGTGAGTTAATGTCTCATTCCCATAAAAAAATATTAATGATACCAGACACACTTTTCAAGGACAAGTCAGAGGCCTTATGAGTAATGGAGAGTGAAAAGGAGAGTCAAGGTAAGTTCCCACCGAGAAAAGAAATTTATTCATGATTGACGTTTTATCTCACTGAAAATGGGCACACTGTATCATAATGATATTTCAGATTAAATTATTCCGGTTATATGGTTTTACTAGTCCATCAGTGTTGATTATGTGAAGACTGTGGACACTATTATAAAATTAATTCAAGGGATTAAACATGCAGTAACTCACGGATCAGCTAAGAGCATGGGTAATGCTGTTTCCTGAATCTTGGATGGTTTGTTAAAACCCATATCATAGACACCACGACGGAGCTGTTCTGACCTAATAAAAAATACAACAAAGATTATATTATTTTATGCTAATAATGATAGTCACTGGTAATAATCACTGATAAACCTTTGAAATTTAAAATCCTTTCATGTCAGGAGGAAAAGCAATAGAATGGTGGTCAGTACTTACAGTGGTAATTCCTCAAATGACTTGACAGAGTGCAAGGGTGAACTTGGGTCATTTCTCTGTACCTCAACCTCATTCTTGGTCTTAACAAGTTTACTTCTTAACACTTTCATCAAAAAAGAAGCATCTGCAAGGTCTGTAGCCTTAGCCTGCTCTGTGGAAGAAAGACAATGTCAGTATGGGGTTTTAGTATTGATAAAAGTATAAATAATGGTCCTAAGGACTGAGTGGAATCCAATTCGGTCTGTAATCATTCAAGTGATTAACAAAATTGGACGACTGCATAGCGGGAGTCCGATTTATTTAATCATGAGTATGATTACAGACCACATTGGATGACACAAAGTTCTGTAACTAATTAATCATAAGTATAACAAAGTTTGTGAGATTTGGTCCTTTTTTAAAATTAAAACACAAGAAATTACGATAGCTTTTTCTAGAAGGTAAAAAAAAGCCATTTAAGTGCATGCGGCTGATGGCACGTACCGTCAAATTACTTAGGCATAAAGCGTACTGTCCTATTACACTGTCCTGTTAGTGCTAAAATCAGGACAGTTGATAGCCAATCAGGACAGCTGATAGCTATGATTAGTATGAATAATAATATTATCACTGAGCACTGAGCTTGCATTTTATTTGTACCATTATCCTCTTCTGTATTCGCTTGCTTCTCCTCAGTTGGTTTAGTGGTACTTGTGTTACTCAATGTCAACTTATCAACCTGCAAATAGTGAATAAATATATGAAAGTCAAAAGGGGTGTTAGTAGTAGCCTGAGAAGAAAGCCAACATTTTGGGTCACCAATGTTTTCAATGTTTTCCACGTCACTGGGGAATGAGTGCAGAATTTCCATACTGACGATGTGTCACTACCCAGATAAGGGTTGTGCTTCTGATTTGTTGTGCTGCAAGGGAAATTTGCATTAACCAATCAGAATCACTACCCAAATCTTGTTAGTGAAACATCATCAGTCTAGAGTTTCTGCCCTTGTTCCTCAGAGGTCATTTCCTGGGAAAACCAGTGGTGGCATCACAAAATGTCATTGAATTGTTTGCTTTTTTCTCAGGTAAATCTCCCGACAATACTACTCTTAATGATCATTACATCTCTTGCTTCTTGTTCCTATCATGACACATTATACAAGACAGCTTTTACACTCGGTGCCCAAGTAATATGAACGAACCATTTTTTCAAGTACCCACGCTAGAATTCGGGCACGGTGCCGGGGCCCAAGTACAAGGTCTTGACCTTGTTCTCGGCCACAAAAGTAGGCACTGGGTCCCTATCGGCACACAATTTTTGTAAGTTCCAGGCAGTACACTAGTAGTTGTCACTACTAAGCTCATGTTTCAAAATGGAGTCTGACAAGGTGAAAAGGAGTAACTATGTATACAGTCACATATCAGGTATTTCAAGTGCGAACACAACACCACCTTGTGCCAGTGCCCAGGCACTGGTTCTCAAGCACCAAGCGTGGAAAGCCCCTAGGATGTAGTGAATGATGAAAAATTTGACATTTAAAACATAATTTAACACAAGTGAAAATCCTTGGGGGAGCCAGAATGTTTAATTTATGAAAATGCCCACGATCAGAAGGAAGAGAACGGGCACGCTTGCAATGACTAGGCCTTTAATACCAAAACCCTTGAAAAAAAAAATGATCCTTTTTCTTGGCCATCTCTGTGCTTAAAAAGCTGCTTATGAGTTCCTGAACAAGGAGGCTTGTCCAAAATATCTTGCAGTATCATTGATTTTATTCACTACCACAAGGGAAGAAAAGTCTGAAAACCAGTACATTTCCTATGAAATGAAAGTGAATATGAAGGTGTAATATCAATACACTCTTCTTTTTTCCCCGGATCGACATGTCAGCTTAAAACTCTGCATCAAAATGAAGCCATCATTCAACGGTTTGATGGGTTTTTATAAATTATACAACCAAAATTGGTTAAGCTAACACACGAGCTACTAAATGAAAATTCATTAATTTATCAAGCTAAAGCTTCAAAACTTTTTTCAACAGCTATAAGCAGAGGACGCCGAAACGTACATGCGAAATCATTCGCACGTGTTTCAAAGAATGACGCGTTATGGAATTCTAACCGCGGCGTCAGTAACTTACTTCTCCAGAGATTTGCCGCTCTTGCTCATCAACTTCAGCCGCCCAGTCTTCATCAGCGGCGGCAGTCATTGCTACATGAAAATTTCGATCATGAACAGTGAAACGAAAGATATTCCGAAGACTAGCTGATTTTGCACACTGTGGTCTGTTTCCGGTTTTTTGGATGGAGGCTTGGGATCTAGTAACACCAATCAATAAAATGCCGTAAAACCGCTGAGCGCTCCGTGAAAATCCTATTCCTTCGGGAAAATAGGAAAAGGAAACGGACGCCTTGTCAGGTTGAAATTTCCGTGAATACTTTATATCAATTGTCAACGAAGTACGTTTCCACCAGCTTTTACCTCTACAAATGCCCTAAAAGTTTAAGCAACGTTCTTCGGTAACAGATCGATAAATTTCCGGGATATGCTCGGAAGTTGCTAAGCAAAGGAGACAACGAGTATGGCGGCGGACATTTGACGATGTACCCAGCGAACGAACTCACTGAATCTGCAACGCAGAATAAACAAACGATTCCTCATTCGGTAAAAGCCAAAATGCCAGCTGCGTCTGGAGTGAGACGTATTAGTGGAGGTAAGGAAAATGTTAAGAAAATTCACTGTGCATTTCACGAAATCGTACATTAATTTCAGCTGGCCCCTTAAATCAAATGGGGTTATCTTTTACTCAAAATGGATACTTTTCATTGAAAAACCGACAACACCTGTTTTTAGTTGTTCAGAATGCAAGTCGATGCATTGGTACTAAAGGTGAAGATCGATTACAGTAAAAATAGTGGAAGAAATCAGAAAATGACACCCACCCCTACTCGAATGTTACAGGATCCCCCCTGGTGTAGCAGAAAATGTATAGAGTTAGCAAAGAGAACTTCCTTCGCTGCTTACTGCCGTACTTTGAATCCAGTAAAAAGGTCCAATTGGCCTGTTTTTGTATCAAATCTGTGGATTGAAGTCACTTCAACATTTTTGTTCAAACATTTTTATTGCAGAAAAGTTTGGTGAACGTCCTTTATCACGTCATGGCGAAAGACCCACAAGCAGCAGATCTCTTGACAGTCCCTTGCAAACTGCAGCACAGTCACCCCAACAAAGGTCTCTTTATTGTGGGGGAAGTAACCTTCAACGTCGAAGCTCAGAAGAGCTGATCTCTTCTCATGGTGCTGTCTTTGTTCCAAGGCCTCCATCCAGACAAAAGACTGGTGGCCGCCCCAAATCAGCCAAGGGGCGGTCGCATCCTAACTCCCATGTTGGAAGAGAAAGAAAAGCTTCAAGAGAGAGTTTGTCTGATGTTGGAGATCCAGTTTCCTGTTCCCCACCACTAAAACCACAGCTATCTTTTTCAAAGTACAAGCCCCTTCCTTCTATAGGCACAGGGCTTTTTCCCAAGACTGACAATTACCATTCTTTAAGTGAATTATCTCAAAGTAGAACAAGAATACAAACTGACAGCAATGATACTGATAATGTGACAACCTTGTCAAAAGCTACTGCAAGTCTATCATTACACTACTCCCTCCCTGATGAACCAACAGATGCAGAGCCAGAGAGACTTAATCTTGCCATAAAACTATTGGATGGTACTCGTCATGAGAGATGGTTTAGACCCACAGACACTCTAGGCGCAGTGATTGCATTTGCCGCATCAGTTACTAAGGACGAGCTTCCTCCCTGTCTCATTTGCACAAATGAGGTGCCCAGAAGAGTTTTTGATAATTTTTCTCTAAGTTTGTCACAAGCTGGGATAAACTCAAGAACAGTTGTCTATCTTGAAGACTTGGTACCATTAGATAACAATAGTAAATAACTAAACCCCTTCTTGTCATCATAGTGAAACCCATTCAATTCAACCACTCAAGGGTGATGAAAATCTGGTAAATTTTTTTAGGTAGTCTTATGAAGGGAGTGTTTGGATTAGCATGGGTTTCAATAAGCACCGACAACTGACAAAACGCGTCAATTATTTTGCTTAGAGAAGTCGGCTACTTTTCTCCCCAAAAGAAGAAGCAACTAGTACTGATGATGTCGTAAACAAGTACCATATCATAAAATCTGGCTACTTCAACTATTATTGAAACCCCTGGATTAGGAAGGTTATAAGTTGGTGTTTTTGTTCATTTGGGCCAAAAAAAATATGGTCAAAATTATAAAGTGGTGATGAGGTAAAGTTTTAATCTTAGAGCTATGTTCACTCAAGCTCCTGCATGGTAAACAGAAAGAAAATGAGGCAACCAAAAGTGCAGCTTTACTCTTGGACCTTGTTCCTCAATACCCTGCGAGCAGAGGTTACTCCCTTGCATGCCTACAGCATTTACAAGCCTTCAAGCCTTTTGTATCGCATGTCAGTTACTTAGTTGGTTTGTTTACGCCCCAGGAGAAACATTTTTGTCAGGGTGTAAACAAACCATCTACACAACTGACATGCGACGCAAATGACTTGTCATAAACACTAAAAGTCATGCAAGAGAGAAACATCTGCTCAGTTTTTTTTTTCAAACATGTAAAAATAGCCTTCAAAACACTGTTGAGCCTTTACTTTGAGTTTCAGTTTCAGACCTTTTAAATACACAGGGCAACGAAGACAGTACTTCTGTTTGCCTTTTTCTGGTTGAATGATGCTTCGTAATGCCTGATGCCGATGTAGACTTCACAGATCGTTTTCTGTTTGTAGTTTGATCCTGTTAAAAGGATTTTTACCAAATGCCACTTTAGAAACTAGAAGAACACTTCTGGGATTCTTACTCAGGGCTGCCAAAAAGATTTTAAGTAGCAGGTTAATCTTAAATGAATAGTGGGTGGCTTTGGAACTCGCATCAAAGGCACACGTTCTGGAGGGCCCAGGCATCTAGGGACATTTTGAAATTTAGAGTCTTGGAAATGGCATTTCCAGGTCTTTTCAAGAGGTATTTTCCACTGCGGACGCCGTATATTGCTTTGTCAGAATACATGCAAGACTGGGAACAATGCCATCGAAATTCCCAGATCTAACTAAACCTGTTTAAATATGCCTTCAATGTCATTCAAAATTGAGAAACATATGCTTTACAATATTGCATTCGATGGTGCTTATTTTTTGTTAGCAGTTATGGTAGGAGATGATGAAAGTATGTAGCCAGCTAAGGATGGCTAACTAGCCGGCAGTTTTGGCCGGCTACCAACCCTTATTGACAACCCTGTATTACTGAGGATGTGCTGGTCACTATTGCCCAGTTTTTTTCCTGTCCTCATTAACAGTCCCAGAAGTATTTTAAAAAGTCAACTTGGCCAAGTTTCCATATGCATCTCATTTCTAAAGTGGAGAATGTCCAGGTTGATGGAGTGACTCCATCATGAGTACATGATAAGCATATAGCAACGTGTGGAATACAAAATCAATTAAATTATTTATTGGATAGTTCATGTAAATGTTGTAAAAAATGTTCTAAACATGCATTTTTATTTTAAGTGTACAGTTGTAAGTTGTATCTACATGTATACGTGTAATTGTTCACTTTATTCTTCTGTACGTATTATTTATTGTTTTTAATTTATAGACTGCTTAGTAATCAGAATGTTTTTGTTACCCATAGTGTCATTTCCTCTGTTTCCTGAGCGGGACATGAGGCTGCAGTTATCAGAGTACATGTAGTTTAATTCATGTGAACTCAGAATGATTATATAAAAGAGTGTGCAACATAGATAACGCTCAATTCCCAGTTTTATTAGTCTGCTACACAGCCGTTTTTAGTGTTGTCACGCAACGCTCCTCCCCTCCCCGTTAGTGGGGAGGAGCGTTGCGTGACGACACTAAAAACGGCTGTGTAGCAGACTACAGTTTTATGGATGGCATGTATTTGTATTTGGATTCTTATAGGCCTAAGGAGGGGAGGGGTAAATTGTTAAAATTTTTGATGGAATGCAGGAGGCATGACTGTCAGGTGTTTTGCATCACCCGGCGTTTCGGTTTTTGGAATTAAATGAAATTGAAAAAAGGATCAGAATTTCCTTTAACAGGCTTGAACAAAACAACAGCACTGCAAACCGGAATGACACGTTTTGGGACATGTGGCTGCCTCCTCCAAAGGCTTTTATTGTTGTAATGCGCTTTTGATCACCTAGTATGTTAAAAAGCGCACTATAAATGTATAAATTATTATTATTATTATCCAAAGGCTCAGTGGGGAGCACTAAGCGAGAGAAAGCGAGAAGCGCGGGAGGGGAGTGATGGTCCCTTCTTCTCCACTTTCCTTGTTTGCGAGTGACTGGGGACAAGGCAGGACATGTGGGTAATTTGCCGGTGTCACAGCGTTTTGGGCATCCCCGCGTTTTGGGCATCCCCATTCCCATATCCCTAGCGTTTTGGGTATCCCCTTCTCATATTACTGCAGCGTTTTGGGCATCCCCCGGTACCCTCCCGGGATGCCCAAATCCCTAGCGTTTTGGGCATCCCCTCCAAAACAATTTGGGATTTCGCGGGAAAATCGAAAACCTTTTAGAGATGGATTCCGCTAAATATACAAATCTGTTCCGGTATCTTAAAAATAAGGTTTATCCGGAAGGCTTTACAAAGCAGGACAAAACAATTCTTGGAAAATTCGCCAAAAAGTTTGAGTATGACTCAAAATTAGAGTCCTTGTTCTACGTGGCCAAGGAGAAGGATGGCACAGCGCTTCGACGTCTTGTTATCGCCGAAGAAGATAAAACGAGGGTCTTCGAAGAGTGCCACTCTGCTCCTTTTTCTGGACACGCCGGCCGCGATAACACTCTGAGGAAAATCAAAGAGCGGTTTTACTGGCCTGACTACTACAAGGACACGATAGAAATGGTTACAGTGTAGTTACAAATGTTATTTATTTGCCAATTGATCGTGTTTTTAAAACACCCGCGTTGATAATCGAAAACATACGCTAAATTTCTTCTATTGTGGCACTCTATTGTCAGTGTTCTTTGAAAGGGTGAGGCATAATTGCATCTTTTGGTAGGTTGTCAAAGGGCATTGTAAACCGGAGTCCTTCTTATAGATCCCGTTTGTTATTATTTTATGTGAAGCCAAAGATCAGAAGTTATATTTCTGAAGGGTCGAGATGACAGATTTTCTGTCAGTTGACCTAAGTGTGGCCCAACCTCGTTCCCAGGGTCTTCTCGCTTTCCAATATGGCGGCGGCAGGAGAGAAGACCCAACCTCGTCCCCAGGGTCTTCTCGCTTTCCAATATGGCGGCGGCAGGAGAGAAGACCCTGGCACACAGCGAACTAAAACGATAGCTGATTGGTGCATTCCATGGTGCGTTTATACGTGCGCTCTCATTGGTTTATTCCTTCCAAAACAAAGATGGTTAACATTTGAGGGCTTCGTAGAGGCTGAGAAGTGCTTTCTTCAGTGTTTGAGACCTAAAAGGTGCACAGAATTCAGGTCTGATTGTTCGGAAAACTGTGACTGTACCGTTGGAAGGCAAAGATTCGAAGATAGTGATATCTGAAATGGTAATCGCTGGGAATATTATGAGGCGTAGAGGTATTTCTGTTGCTCGTTCTTTTTGGTTTGTGTGTTCTAAAATTACAAAAGATTTGTTTCTTTAATTCCCGATCTGTCAAAGAATACTTGCAAGGCTTCAGCTTATCAATAAATTTAGCTGTCCGTTTGCAAACTGCCTTTTGTTTTCTTTGAACAATAGCTGTATGCATAATATTATTAATGTATGGGGTTATACGGAAATCGTGCATAATCTGTGGTTTGTCTCAGCAGTTTTTTGTCCAGTGAAGCATTTTTTTTTTCATTTGATCGTAACATGCATGGGCCTAACCTGGCCTTCTTTTAATTTTTTTCACTGTGATTTTGAAGGGGCATGAGGAGCGAGAGAGGCAGATGTCGAAACAAAACTAGAAATTGAAGCCAAACATATTGTCGCTATCCTTCGATATTTTTAATCCTGACTTTTCATTTATTCAGTTTTTAGTGTCACAATGATGATAATTTATTATTATTTGCTCATTTCATAGGCAGTAAAATACAGCTAAATATACAGACATTGGGAAAATAAACTGTTTCCTTTTCTCAGAAATGAAAAACTTGCATAGTTCTAGTTAGTCTTTCTAGTTGCAAAAATAAAATAATGAAAGCACATGATGTCTTTTATTTTGTCAAGTTGAAAATAATGATCAGCCCATGCAAGGAAATCGGACAGTCTTGGATTCTCAATTCTGCTCCATGGATACTGCATTCTGGATTCTTTGTCAGTGGAACTTGGATTCTGGATTCCAATTATAAGTGGGATCTGGAGTACTTGACCTTTATTTCAGTTTCCAAGAGAAAAATTTCCCAGATTCCAGATTCCCTTAGATGGGGTGACAGTGATCCTAAGATAAATACGTTTTCTGTCAAACCAAAACCTGTTAATTGAGCTTCTAATTACTGTAGGCTAAGTGTGCATGTTGTTTCTTGTCACCATATGCTTGAAAAGGGGGTTTGTGGACCAGGTGAAATAGTGGCTGGCATTGTAGTATTCCAAAACCAGCTGGGTATGATTATGAAGCAGCTATAATTCAGTTCTAAAATTTGGATTTAAAAAATAAACTGCTTCAAAGGGTGCATTTATCACTATCCACTGAATAAACAAGAGCAGAAGGGGCCTGCAACATCTTGATCCCGGGATTTTTCATGTAGGGATGCCAAGGCTTTTGAAGTGTTTTGCAACAGAGTCCCCATTACCATAGTGAGCTTTTAGTTGCCTAGTCATGGCCAATGATTTTCGGGTCACGTGGCCCCAAGCAATATAGTGAAACAGTTTCCCTCCAGTTTGCCTAAGGTAAGTCACAGAAATGAATTGACCAAGAAGACCTGGGAAAATGCCACACAGGGACAAGGCAAGGCTTTTAGCTTGTATAGGTGTTGGGCTGTGAGGATGCAGCTGTTAGATGTGCTGGCTCAAATACTTCCAAAGTCTACTTTAAGGTGTTGGTTAGTCTTAGTCATAGTGTCTTTATCATAATCATATCATCAGAAATAATCAGATTAACCCAACTATTAAACTGATAATCAATTATAGTAGATAATAGTTTTGTGACCCCTGTGCACCACTTTCAACACTGAAAATACTTTTGTAAGTGAATAAAACAAAAACCTACCCCACAAGCAGAAGCTTATCTGTCACATAGTTAAACCAACTAAACATCATATAAACTACATTAAGAGTCCATCAAAAAGACAACACAGGAGTATTAATGTCCTTATTTGTTAACAATGTTTTTGTGTATTTTCCACAACAATCAATTGAACGTTTGTATATTAAGCAGTACTCACTTTGCTTTAGGTTTCAGATCAATGATAGATTATGATAGATAATCAGCACACCACTACCAAGTTATGTCTCAATTAGACTACGAAAGGGCCCATCTGACACGCAAAGCGTGTTTGACTTAAAATATTATTATCTCCAAATGAGATAGGAACTTTTACAGTGCACATGAGTCAGATAGGACTATCAAATTTTTGAACAACTGGAGTCTAGCCTTTAGTCAATTTGTAAATTGTCATGGCAAAGAGCAGCCCCAAGTAATATGGAAAATAAACCAAAGTCAGGGATTAAGAAAGTTTTTGCTCTAAAAATAAAAATCTATTTCAAAGTGAAGAATACATTTTGGATTGCTTAATTACAACCAATGGAAACACTCTTCACTTTGTGCTAGCTATTAAAGTGGGGTTAATGCTTTTTTTTTACATCTGAGAGGCAAAAAAAACAACAATAAAAACATATTAAATCCTCTATTAAGGCCCCACTCTCTCAAATAAGCCCTCCTTTTCAGTGGAAGAAAGTTTTAACAATAAGCCCCCCTCTCTTTTAACCCCCATCCCACCTTCCCTCCTTTTCTTATTCTTCACTAATAAATAAAAGACTGTATCAATCAATGACAACTGTAAAACTTTGTGTGGACCGATCCAGGATGGTTTATTCAGCAACTGGATTTTCGGATTTGTTTTTGATCATCGGCTGCTTGACCTCCAACCTTCTTGTACTTGGGCTTTTTCAGTTGGCATTTTTTTTGTGTGGGGAACTAATATCAGCGTCTTTGCTAGATAAAATAAGGCCCCCAACTCTATTGCCCGGAAGCATTGTGAACAGGGTTAGATATCAAAGCCAATAAGAAAGTCTAAAAACTGTGAGGTAGATGAGGATTGACAATAATTTTATTACCTGCACCAGATCAAGTGACAAAATATCCAAACTGAAAAGGAACTGTTTAATTTTCAACCAAAGTTTCCTTGAATTGTCTTAACAAAATAGTGTTCTCTGGTTCTTGTTTTGAGAAAAAAATTGTTTTTTTATATATCAGAGTTCAGTTAAAATGAGTGCGGACAGAAAAACAATAGTCAAAAACCTCATGAAGATCTGTAACAAAACTGACGATAACTTATCAGCTTAAAGTGTCCGCGACTTAAGTTAATGCTTGGTTGAATTTCGGAACGGAAGAGGTTTTAGAAGTTCCCCCTTTCACGAAAAAAGAAAACTGAACCTCTTGCACTCAGGGTGGGCAAAAAAAGTAAACAGTGAAAAAAGGTCGGTATCGAGTGCCGTGTACGCTACAGAACGTTCAGGCTTAAAAAAAATGAAGGTCATCGAACAGGAAATAAGATCGCTATATCATTCTACCGTATTCCTGTGGCTTGTAAGTGCATTCTTTCATATTTTCAGCTTCTTTTGAGTTTGCCTTTGCCGCCATTTTGTTTGTTTTTCACCAGTCTCAAGACCTCGTACCCAGATCCTCTCAGTCTTTATCTTGGCCGCCATTTTGAATAAATTTCCACTCTCCGTGGACAAATCAGTCACGTGATTTCTGCTGTGTGCCAGGGTCTTCTCTCCTGCCGCCGCCATATTGGAAAGCGAGAAGACCCTGGGGACGAGGTTGGAGAAGACCCTGGCACACAGCGAACTAAAACGATCGCTGATTGGTGCATTCCATGGTGTGTTCATACGTGCGCTCTCATTGGTTTATTCCTTCCAAAACAAAGATGGTTAACATTTGAGGGCTTCGTAGAGGCTGAGAAGTGCGTTCTTCAGTGTTCGAGACCTAAAAGGTGGACAGAATTCAGATCTGATTGTTCGGAAAACTGTGACTGTACCGTTGGAAGGCAAAGATTCGATGCTAGTGATATCTGAAATGGTAATCGCTGGGAATATTATGAGGCGTAGAGGTATTTCTGTTGCTCGTTCTATTTGGTTTGTGTGTTCTAAATTACTAAAGATTTGTTTCTTTAATTCCCGATTTGTCAAAGAATACTTGCAAGGCTTCAGCTTATCAATAAATTTAGCTGTCCGTTTGCAAACTGCCTTTTGTTTTCTTTGAACAGTAGCTGTATGCATAATATTATTAATGTATGGGGTTATACGGAAATCGTGCATAATCTGTGGTTTGTCTCAGCAGTTTTTTGTCCAGTGAAGCCTTTTTTTTTCATTTGATCTTAACATGCATGGGCCTAACCTGGCCTTCTTTTAATTTTTTTCACTGTGATTTTGAAGGGGCATGAGGAGCGAGAGAGGCAGATGTCGAAACAAAACTAGAAATTGAAGCCAAACATATTGTCGCTATCCTTCGATATTTTTAATCCTGACTTTTCATTTATTCAGTTTTTAGTGTTACAATAATGATAATTTATTATTACTTGCTCATTTCATAGGCAGTAAAATACAGCTAAATACAGAGACATTGGGAAAATAAACTGTTTCCTTTTCTCAGAAATGAAAAACTTGCATATTTCTAGTTAGTCTTTTTAGTTGCAAAAATAAAATAATGAAAGCACATGATGTCTTTTATTTTATCAAGTTGAAAATAATGATCAGCCCATGCAAGGAAATCGGACAGTCTTGGATTCTCATTTCTGCTCCATGGATACTGCATTCTGGATTCTTTGTCAGTGGAACTTGGATTCTGGATTCCAATTATAAGTGGGATCCAGAGTACTTGACCTTTATTTTAGTTTTCAAGAGAAAAATTCCCCAGATTCCAGATTCCCTTAGATGGGGTGACAGGGATCCTAAGATAAATACGTTTTCTGTCAAACCAAAATCTGTTAATTGAGCTTCTAATTACTGTAGGCTAAGTGTGCATGTTGTTCTTGTCACTGCATGTTGTTCTTGTCACCATATGCTTGAAAAGGGGGTTTGTGGACCAGGTGAAATAGTGGCTGGCATTGTAGTATTCCAAAACCAGCTGGGTATGATTATGAAACAGCTATAATTCAGTTCTAAAATTTGGATTTAAAAAAATAAACTGCTTCAAAGGGTGCATATATCACTATCCACTGAATAAACAAGAGCGGAAGGGACATGCAGCATCTTGATCGCGGGATTTTTCATGTAGGGATGCCAAGGCTTTTGAAGTGTTTTGCACCAGAGTCCCCATTACCATAGTGAGCTTTTAGTTGCCTAGTCATGGCAAATGATTTTCGGGTCACGTGGCCCCAAGCAATATAGTGAAACAGTTTCCCTCCAGTTTGCCTAAGATAAGTCACAGAAATGAATTGACCAAGAAGACCTGGGAAAATGCCACACGGGGACAAGGCAAGGCTTTTAGCTTGTATAGGTGTTGGGCTGTGAGGATGCAGCTGTTAGATGTGCTGGCTCAAATACTTCCAAAGTCTACTTTAAGGTGTTGGTTACTCTTAGTCATAGTGTCTGTATCATAATCATATCATCAGAAATAATCAGATTAACCCAACTATTAAACTGATAATCAATTATAGTAGATAATAGTTTTGTGACCCCTGTGTACCACTTTCAACACTGAAAATACTTTTGTAAGTGAATAAAACAAAAACCTACCCCGCAAGCAGAAGCTTATCTGTCACATAGTTAAACCAACTAAACATCATATAAACTACATTAAGAGTCCATCAAAAAGACAACACAGGTGTATTAATGTCCTTATTTGTTAACAATGTTTTTGTGTATTTTCCACAACAATCAATTGAACGTTTGTATATTAAGCAGTACTCACTTTGCTTTAGGTTTCAGATCAATGATAGATTATGATAGATAATCAGCACACCACTACCAAGTTATGTCTCAATTAGACTACGAAAGGGCCCATCTGACATGCAAAGCGTGTTTGACTTAAAAGATTATTATCTCCAAATGAGATAGGAACTTTTACAGTGAACATGAGTCAGATAGGACTATCAAATTTTTGAACAACTGGAGTCTAGCCTTTAGTCAATTTGTAAATTGTCATGGCAAAGTGCAGCCCCAAGTAATATGTAAAATAAACCAAAGTCAGGGATTAAGAAAGTTTTTGCTCTAAAAATAAAAATCTATTTCAAAGTGAAGAATACATTTTGGATTGCTTAATTACAACCAATGGAAACACTCTTCACTTTGTGGTAGCTATTAAAGCGGGGTTAATGCTTTTTTTTACATCTGAGAGGCAAAAAAAAACAACAATAACAACATATTAAATCCTCTATTAAGGCCCCACTCTCTCAAATAAGCCCTCCTTTTCAGTGGAAGAAAGTTTTAACAATAAGCCCCCCTCTCTTTTAACCCCCATCCCACCTCCCCTCCTTTTCTTATTCTTCACTAATAAATAAAAGACTGTATCAATCAATGACAACTGTAAAACTTTGTGTGGACCGATCCAGGATGGTTTATTCAGCAACTGGAAGTTCGGATTTGTTTTTGATCATCGGCTGCTTGACCTCCAACCTTCTTGTACTTGGGCTTTTTCAGTTGGCATTTTTTTTGTGTGGGGAACTAATATCAGCGTCTTTGCTAGATAAAATAAGGCCCCCAACTCTATTGCCCGGAAGCATTGTGAACAGGGTTAGATATCAAAGCCAATAAGAAAGTCTAAAAACTGTGAGGTAGATGAAGATTGACAATAATTTTATTACCTGCACCAGATCAAGTGACAAAATATCCAAATTGAAAAGGAACTGTTTAATTTTCAACCAAAGTTTCCTTGAATTGTCTTAACAAAATACTGTTCTCTGGTTCTTGTTTTGAGAAAAAAAAATTGTTTTTTTTCATATCAGAGTTCAGTTAAAATGAGTGCAGACAGAAAAACAATAGTCAAAAACCTCATGAAGATCTGTAACAGAACTGACGATAACTTATCAGCTTAAAGTGTCCGCGACTTAAGTTAATGCTTAGTTCATTGAATTTCGGAACGGAAGAGGTTTTAGAGCGTCATGACAAAAAATTCCCTGGCTTCTGAGGTCTGCTCTCGAAATTCCTAAGATGAAATAAATTGCGCTCACGGTTAGAAAAAGCTCCCCCTTTCACGAAAAAAGAAAACTGAACCTCTGGCACTCAGGGTGGGCAAAAAAAGTAAACAGTGAAAAAAGGTCGGTATCGAGTGCCGTGTACGCTACAGAACGTTCAGGCTTAAAGCAAATGAAGGTCATTGAACAGAAAATAAGATCGCTATATCATTCTACCGTATTCCTGTGGCTTGTAAGTGCATTCTTTCATATTTTCAGCTTCTTTTGAGTTTGTCTTTGCCGCCATTTTGTTTGTTTTTCACCAGTCTCAAGACCTCGTACCCAGATCCTCTCAGTCTTTATCTTGGCCGCCATTTTGAATAAATTTCCACTCTCCGTGGACAAATCAGTCACGTGATTTCTGCTGTGTGCCAGGGTCTTCTCTCCTGCCGCCGCCATATTGGCACGCCGGCTGTCACGCCCGTGCGCCAAGAACAACATATCTTCTAGTGACCATCATTGGAGCGTCCATTTATCATAACTACATAACTACAGGATTTTTTTCTAGACATGCCTTTCCCTTGCACTGCAGGTTTTTTTGTGGGGGAATTGTCACCCCACCTCCGGTTATTTCTGATGATTTGAGGCCTCTGTAATTGTGTGACAGCCTTTCCTGTATCAAGTAGCGCTGCGGGGTTAAGTCGTACCACAGGCAGACCACCCTCTGTTAGTGGGGGCCGTTGTTGATTGAAATCTGAGCAACGATCTTTTGTTATTTATAGAAGAAATACATATGAACAATACGGTGGCTGTAATTTGTTCCAAAATGCAGAATTCAAAGCAAATTTTTCAATAAACGTTTGAGGAAAATGCTAACTGAGCCATGTGTCATGTTTTTTTCGCCGTGTGGTGCTGTTTTAAGCGCTATTTTGCGAGATGAATATTTGACCTCGGCGGTTAGAACTAAAGAAGGAGACAAGGCAGGCAGCAATCAGCCGCCCGTGCGTGACCCAGTCCAATTTACGCTGGAACTGACGCCAAACTATTTAATTTCTTACCTCGAAAATACCGGCTCCCGATCCAGTAGATATGTATCCATGCCCCATCCGAATGAGAGCTCAGTCCTTCCAAAATTTCTCGAGAAAAGCGATCCTGAAGTTGAAAGACCAGCTTTCTCAACATGACCAGTGCACAAAACTCAACCAAAGGCATTTGAGGTATGTACATCGATTCAAATCCACCAATCAGCGTATCACGACCGTTGGCAGTTCAAAACCACAACCCTACCCCGCACAGGGATGTTTGTTTGGTCGTGATACGCTGATTGGTGGATTTGAATCGACGCGCATACCTCAAATGCCTTTGGTTGAGTTTTGTGCACCGGTCATGTTGAGAAAGCTGGTCTTTCAACTTCAGGATCGCTTTTCTCGAGAAATTTTGGAAGGACTGAGCTCTCATTCGGATGGGGCATGGATACATATCTACTGGATCGGGAGCCGGTATTTTCGAGGTAAGAAATTAAATAGTTTGGCGTCAGTTCCAGCGTAAATTGGACTGGGTCACGCACGGGCGGCTGATTGCTGCCTGCCTTGTCTCCTTCTTTAGTTCTAACCGCCGAGGTCAAATATTCATCTCGCAAAATAGCGCTTAAAACAGCACCACACGGCGAAAAAAACATGACACATGGCTCAGTTAGCATTTTCCTCAAACGTTTATTGAAAAATTTGCTTTGAATTCTGCATTTTGGAACAAATTACAGCCACCGTATTGTTCATATGTATTTCTTCTATAAATAACAAAAGATCGTTGCTCAGATTTCAATCAACAACGGCCCCCACTAACAGAGGGTGGTCTGCCTGTGGTCGTACAGGCCTCAAATGTCATGAATACTATGAATGCAACACCGCAAAACGCAGTTTTATTCATGTTTACCTTTTGATTCCTTTGTTTAGTATTCTTGTTTTTGGCTGTTTGGAAGCAGACGATCGCAGCTGCCGGCGATTGCGGCATTGCTCGCTTGTAAACAGTTCTATTAAATAAAATTGAAAGCTTTGCAAACAATAAAGTGTTGTGCATCGATTATGCGGTTGTAAATTTCAGTTTCATCATGTTTTGAGCCAACGTTTACTGCCTATGGGTTTTTTTCTGCGCAATTAACCCGGCAAAAAGTGTCGGACGATATAATTCTAACATGCATCAACACTATTTAGCCGTAAATTCGTGATTAACAAACCCGACTTTTCCCCAGTCTGAAATAATTTAGGCAAAGTCGAAGTGATCAGCGTTTTGAGCATCCCCCACCGGGGATGCCCAAAACGCTAGGGATATGGGAATGGGGATGCCCAAAACGCTGTGACACCGGGACAAATCACCGAAAGCGGCCGTAGTAACAAAGTGGGCTTGGTGCCCAATGATTATCGCGAGGTTAGGCTCGTTTCTTAACACATAGAATACATTTTACATGCAAAGTTTGCTAAACCGGTTTTTATTTTTACTTTTTGTTATCGGCAACAGCTATTTTATTCGGCTAATTTACATAAAACAGTCCGACACTAAGTTGTGCCATAGCTGAGCCAACTTGTGTGTGTGGTTCAACATCCGTTTCTGTTAGGTTGCACCGGTTTTGCAGTTTTGCAGTGATAAGTTCGGTACACAGGCTTGCTCTGAAATATATTTTATACCGGCAGAAATCTTCACCGATTTCCGTTTCTAGGCCTAGACCTTCCACGGTTATTTCAACTTTTAACATGGACTAGTTAGGGAAAATTCATCGATTAGTAAAATTGCTAAATATGAGAGTGATATGTCCTTGATACGTCCTAAGGGACGAAGATATAACTCGCACAAAGTTGCGAAAATTTACAGAAAATATCCATTCCCCCCCCCCCCCCCCCGCTACGGAGGGCAACAGAAATTCCGAGCGGAGGGGGGGGGTCCAAAAGGAGGCAATTTCTGAGGGGGTGGGGGTCGCTTACAGAGGTTTTCTTCCAGGGGGTCTGAGTAAGATCGGTGAGTTATTAATAAATAACAGCTTCTCTGTTGAGCAAGCTATCAGTTATTTTACTGTTTGGCCAGTGTTTCATATGGCGCGTTATTAGGGTCAAAATTAATAATGCAAACTTTTTTTAAGATGACTTTCGAATTGCAAGCGCGCGTGAAAACCGAGAAGAAAAAATCTAATTCCCTTTAGTAATAATAACGTCGTGATTTGCAATCGCGCTGTTAAGAACTAGACGGATTTAAAAGAGAAACCGAGTTGTGTAGCTCGGCGGCCAATGTGTCACAAAGTATCTCCACCGAGTTCTGTAGTTCGGCAACCGCTGTGCCACAAAGTAAATCTACCGAGATGTGAAGCTCGGCTGCGCCATTTGATCATGACTTGTGATATTTTCGGCACTGGACAAACGAACACTTAACTCTATGTTGTTTATTAGCAAAAACTTGTAAACCAGCCCACAGTAGCGCCACTCTCGAGTCACTGAAATCAACACGCTCAACCAAATTACTGGAAAAGTTATTGACGTGAGCCGCACACTTGCAGGCTTTGACAGGGTTTGTGCGAAGTTTGAATTCAGATGTGAAAGCTTTTAAAACAGTACATTCAATTTAACTCATTTTGTCAACAAGTTGATGATTGGATGCTCTTAGAAATAACAGAGAAAATTATCCGAAGAAATTATTTTTGAAGAAAGAAAAAGAATCCCGGGTTAAGCTCTAATCAGCCTTGGAGCAACTGCGTCCTGTAATCGCGCCAGTAAAACAAAATGTTCTATTTACACGCCCGACGAACTCTGGCCAATGTCCCCTCCGATTACAAGCACTTGAAACCGAACAATATGACATCTTTTCAAAACCTTCTTATAATGATAAACAGTTTAAATTGAGGTTTCGCAGTACGCAACCCTTACGTTCAAAATATGCCATAATCATATTTATCTATGGCAACCACCCTTCCCCCTCAACTGCTACCTGTAGGCCTTAAAAACATATCGAACGCATTCTCCTAAGCTCCGATTACTCCTAGTTATTAGCTAAGAACGTCCTTGAGATTATTAGACACCGTATTAACATGAATGAAAAGATTTGTTCTCATTTTGTCGCAGAAAAAAATATCTTTCGCATAATAATATAATGCAACAACATTTTTTAAACAAATATTATTTCCAAAGGGTACCTAATCAAGTTGAAAAATTACGGAAATTCCAGGGGGTTGGGTATGATAAGCACCCCCTGGAATGGAAATTCCAGCGGGGTGGGGGTTCTAAAACAAAATGCCCGTCCTCTGGGGGTGGGGGGGGGGTATGGATATTTTCTGAAACTACACATTGACAGGTCGTTAAGCACTAAAAGCATAAATTAAGGTGAAAAAAAGAAAATTGTACTGAATACGTTTAGTTTTTCAGGATATTGAAACACAAATTTCTTCTGTCAATATCAGGTGTAATCTTAATAAGTCAATTATCTTAAAAATGTCAACAAAAATTAAACTTAAAAGATCTTAACTAAAAAAAGAGTCCACACCACTACACCTCCTTTACACTTGCCGATAATTTTCTGTAAAACAGAGTGTGTCATTAATAAAGTCACGAGGTCCCCTGAGTGAATCTGTAACTGCCGCAATCAGCACCTCCTCCAGCTCGTAACTAAAGGCAGAAACTTTAATATACGAGAGTGCTAAATCAGTTAAATATGTTCTATTCAACATCTGTAATTTTACGTGTAAAAGATTCGTAGTTTCTTAACTATGTCGGCCCCGACCTGTTTTGCAATGTCGTTAAAATGCAGTATCTAAAGATCAATTCTATTGGTGGGTTCTCGAAGTAGCCATCCCCCTCAATTAACCAATCAACTTGAGAGTTATCTGAAAAGTCCGAAAGTTGTTTTTGTTGACCTTTTTGCCAGTAGTTTCGTCTATGGCAGTGTCAAGAAGATATGTTTTCGTCGTTTAGAAGATGAGAATTACTATTTGGGTGATTCCTTTGGTAAGTACCTCTTTTTATCGCGATCTAAGCGGTGTCTCTTTTGATGTCATTTTAAACCGATAGTGTAGTCTCAAAATACCGGTTTGCGATTGGTTGAATATTTCCTGGTTCTTGCGTAAGAAACCCAAAATTCAAAAGTTTGTTCAAAATAAGGGCAGAAGAGTTAACAAAAATGTTTTTTGGCAGACAAAGCTAAACTAAGCCGGTATAAGGCAACAATCACTTTACCGTAAATTAACGATAGAATTAGTTTTACTTGTACAGCCGTTTCCTGTTGTTTTTACGGTTTGTTTACATCAAAATCTTTTGCTGTGCACGCGACAATCACGATTTTTGGAAAAACGTTTTGAGCTTAACATGATCTTGAACAAGTTTATTTTGATCATCTTTTTTCCTTTTTTCGACGACTGAAACTCGAAAGTTTTTCAGAAACATGCCCATCATAGGTTACGTTTAAAGCGACAAAATTCCGTATCAGTTTGATATTTTCTCGCAACTGTCACTGAACCGTGAGACCCACAGTTGACTCCCGATAACTCGAACCTCGCGCTAACTCGAACCAAAGTCGATTTCCCCTGGATTTCCTTATTACATTTACTGTAATCTTACCCTCGATAACTCGAACCTCCCACTAACTCGAAGTAATTTTTGTTTCCCTTCAGATCATTTCTATACAATTTTCCCCTCGATAACTCGAACCATGTTATAAGCGCGTGACAGGTCGGGAGACAAAACTGTGTACTGAAGTCCGAAACATTGAATTTATTGAGTCGATTCTTTGTCTTTACCTTTTTGTCACTCCAGTTCAAATTCAGTGTCCATTCCTGTATACTTTGTTGCTTAATTGCATTGCCTCCCCATCCATTTGCTTATTTCCCGACTGTCTTAGGCCCGGTTCAGACGCCGCTCCACTCATGTGCCGAACCTAACTGATGAATTAAGTACGGCAAAAGAGCGGCGTCTGCATCAATTTGGTACGGCAGTTTTAGTTTGGTGCGGCAAAAGCGTTAAGTTCGACAGAGTCTGTCGAACTTTTGTCGAACTTAACTTAGGTTCGACACACGGTACGCCGTCTGAATCAGATGTCGCGCCAGTGTCGCTCCAAAGTCGAACTTATTCAGTTAGGTTCGGCACATGAAAAGTACGGCGTCTGAACCAGGCCTTATTTCCTTACTTCCTGGAGGCTCGATTACCAGCCGCTGTTCGGGAAAATGAGCCCGCACTCCTACCGGACCCAGGAGACGGCGGAAATCGAGCCTATACTTCCGGTTATTTGCTTCAAACTCCCGATAACTCGAACTTTTTTCGATTTCCCTTGAAGGTTCGAGTTATCGGGAGTCAACTGTAAATTATAAAGCCTTGATGTGGTCTAAAAATAGAATTAAGTATAAGCTCATAATTAAAAGAAATCAAGCGTCAATCGAACAAACTTTCCTGTTGTTACCTTATAAATAGGCGAGAAGCACCAAATTGAACACACGTACCCGAAAGTCATATTTTACTGTCTGTACAATCGTTTAGGAACATGGATAGGCTTGTACAATATTTTTGACTTGTCGGAGAATGGGCCCAAGTATTCATGATGAGTTTTTGGTCACCTCTTGTCACCTCTTGTGATAAACGGTTAGGTTCTATTTGGGGTTAGTGTTGTTGCTATGTATCTTCAAATCAAACCATTAATCGTCAGCAAATCCTCAGTGGCGTAATGGTACGGGAGATGGACTGCAGATTCTACGCTTCGGGTTCAAGTCGTACTCACGCCCTTCTAAGGTTTTGTTCCTTAAAAATTGAAGATACCTAGATTCTGTACTTAGAAATTTCATGTAGGAAAAGGGAAATGTCTCAGAATGTCTTGTGAGAGGGAAATGTCAGTTTGGAGTATGGAGATGAGTACTCCCAAGAAAGTCAGTGATCCCCCCAAAAAAATTTTGCCATCGGGGTCCATCGGATATACATGTATAAGAATATACATGTATACGTCACCGAAGTTAATTGATCGGGAAGGCCAGGAAAAACGCCATACAGAGACCAGGCAAAAGTTCATGTGTACTGGCTTCGCGTCTAGCGGAGGGGTTTCCTAGCGTGAGGGATAGAAATAAAGTTCATATTTGCTATCCTCTGTCAGAAGCCCATGTACATTAGCAACCCAACTCAGAAAATTTAAATCCCAGCTTGTCTTAGCTTTCCATTCAGTTTGCCAAGTTCTTCAGAAGAACTAGTGAGAGCCAACAATTCAGTGGCCTCCTTATATCTTTGATAAGAGTTAATAAACGCAATCAAATGTTCAACCAAATTGCATGGAATGCACTAACGAAGAAGAAGTATTCGGGGATTACATGATTGAAAAATTCTTGGAACCTTGTCCCGTCGAGAAGAATCAAATTCAGGTTGCAATAAATTGTGGTTGTTTAATGCGTTGTTATAACAAAAAGTAGCCAAAGCTCCGTTTCTAAAAGCTGGATGAAATGCCCGGTCATTCGCGTAACTAATCAATCTGCAGATAGCCTGACCTACTCCAACTCGGATAGGAACTGACTCAATGATAGTCAAAATCTGATATAGTTTAAGAGACAGCGACGGAGGCGAAAACTTCACTTAAAAAGTCAACTTCCCGTTGGCTTCTTTGAAACTTCAGAGAGATTACAGGGGCACCCAACGACAATTTTCGGAAAATTATCTGTTCGGAAGACGATTTGAGGTCTAGAATTTTCGGATCATTTTCTGACAAATTTGTTGCTTGCCTGCCTCTCCTAGGATTTTCGAACTTCAAAAAAATCGTATTATTGCCTATTTTTAACGGATTTTTACCCTAAAAAGGTCACCTAGAATTTTCGGGAGCCTTTTTTCTGGCTGAAATTTTCGAAAAGGTAAATTTGATCCGTATAATTTTCGGATCACTATACTTTCAGCTAGGAAATCCGAACAGATGAAAAATTTTTAGGGGATAAAAATAAGCCTTTATCTACCGACTAAATACTAAAGTACGTTCAACAATGCTATGTTTATGTGTTTTTGAACTATACTCTCGTTGGGTGCCCCTGAGATTATTTAAACTCGCTCTCTTTATCCAAGTAGGCCAACTCCTCTTGAGTTGAATTCTTAAGAAATATATCGAAGTTTAGAAAGAGAAATTCGTAGTCGTTTGTTCACGTTCTAGATAAAGCGTGAAATTAGGCAACGTCTTGCAGTGACAGCAAAGAAAGATACCGCAAAAAGGAAAACGTGCTGCAAGTGCAGAGTTTTTTTAATCTAAACCTATGGCTGTTTTGACGTTCTCGTTGTCGTCACCGTCGTGACAACTTAAAACTCCCTAATAGCTGTTCCTGTTTCACGAAGTTAACAAAGTTGCAGTCCTTCTTGAGAAAACTATCCTGCATTGAAAACCGACCAAAACCAATTTTAATGCACAAAAAAATTTAAACCACATATTTAAAGTGCGTTTAACTGTAATAGTTCCATCCCTTTTAAACTGCTGCCAGTTTCCTTTTTTATACAAACATTTTCCCTTGCCTGCCCCAATGGGCTTGACTCTCAGTGAGGTGGCTCATGTGTACCTATGTCTACCCTGAGAGTAGAGGCTACATTTTCGAGGTTTGAGCTGGCGCCAGAGGCTACGTTTCGCACGGCGCGCAGATCACACCTGGAAAATGTGGCCTCTGCTCGCAGGGTAACCTAGTTCACTTCTGAAAGAAGGTAATATTGGAGTGCCTCATTTTACATTAACAGAGATAATAGAGTCCTTTAGATTCGAGGACGAGAACGACTACGAGTACGAGATTTGACTTGATGTTTTTTCGTGTATTCGCAAAATATAGACTTCCTGGAAAGCTTTTTTTTACCATATTTCACTAGAAAAATTAGCACTGTTACCTTTAATTAGTGAAGGAGGTTACGCGCTTTCCCCATCGCAAAATGATAAAACTTCTAACATCTGATAACGGCTACCACGTTTTCCCGCCAAAAGGACGCTGGTTCACTGGCGAGCACTACTTAGTATTGAGACATGTCGTACTTGTAGTCGTACTCGTCTTAGAATCTAAAGGTCTCTAATATACTTCTTTGTCTTCTGTTTCAGTCTTTTGTGGCGTGTGGCCTGGTGTGTGGACTGAGCTGTCCTACAGGACAGTTTCGTTCATCAGTTACTGGACGTTGCTGCAATCTTTGTCCTGCGGGCCACTTTATGAGCAAAGAATGCCAGACGTCAGCTAATGACACACAGTGCTCGCCTTGCCGTTCAGGCACATACAATGCCAAAGAAAATAAAGATACGTCATGTCGTAACTGTAGAACATCCTGTCGAGATCAGAAGGAAACAATGGTGAAAAATTGCTCTTCAATTAGTGATGTTCAATGCGATTGTTCAGATGACTATTATCGGGATTGGCACTCACTTCAATGTAAAAAATGCACATCTTGTATAAAAAAGGGCCAAGTATTGGTATCTCGTTGTAAAAAATACAAGGATGCAGTATGTAAGACTTGCGACAAGGTAAGAAAATAGCTGTAGGCTGCTTTTATGTGATCAGGTTCATGTTGTTAATTCTCTGTTCTCACTGTTATGCCATCAAAAATAAAAATGCAGACCATTTAATACAGAAAGTCTAGAACCTGGGAAATAAAAGAAGCCTCGCCAAGGAATCTTTGCGATATGTCGTATGCAAGATATTAGGAAAAAAGGTTTCACCAAAATTTATATAGCTTTGTATGACAGCGCCATGTTGGTGTCCCTTTGAGGGGCATAAATCTAGCGGACGGAAACCAACAGAAACATCTGTCTAATTTGAGTTCTCCTACAAATGCGTGTATTCATTGCTTGAGGAACTCATGAAGATTAAAGTAATATTTATTCTGAGACAAGAAATGTCGGTAACGTTTTTAACCCACGTAAGAGCTTTCCTGGCCATTTGTATAAACAAAAGTGTTTAGGTGGTGTAATACCTCATGAAAGTAGAAACTCAGAAGAATCAATAGTTTCTTAGTTTGAATTTTGGTGACGTCATTGTGAAAACCGAGAATACAGTGAATGGTTTGAACTCAGGAGTGATTTACAACAACTGAGGATTTCTTGCGCACCGATTCAAGGCTGTGCTTTCAGAGAGCACAGACCTCTGAACCTGTGAAATCTAGGGTCACGGTGCAAAGCATATGATTTATATGAAGAAAGTCGAAGATTTTCTGGTCACTTAGGAGCAAAAGTTCATTGGAGTCACCGGACACTGCTAGCGCACAGCCTTGCGATTGGTCGAGAGCTATATTGGACGGTAATATGACAAATATATTTGGACACGAGAGAGAAAATTTTGTATCTGGTAATGTTCTATTTCTTATGTATAGACACCACTGAAATACCAAACCATTTCACATATCTCGTTTTCTTTCTGCGAAAGGTGAGATTTATCTTGTTTTGTAGCCATAGCATGTGCGAAGATAACATGTTATTTTCTCATGTGAAGATATCATGTTGTGCATTTGCAGTTTTTTGTTTTAAATTGTGGTTCTTCTGCAACTGTATTTATGTTATTATCTTTTCAGGAAAACTTTTTATTAAATAATCATTGTGTACCATGCGATCGCTGCCATAAAGGAGAGTTTGTGGTGGAGGAGTGTTCACCAAAACGAAACACTGTTTGTAGGAAACTTCTAAAAAGTACTCGCCCTTCCTCTTCTCCACATATAAACTCTCAAGAACCAGTTACTGGGACTAAGCTTGTTGAAAGAGGTACTGTACATGCCATGTAATTGTTACAAGACAAAATTAAATTCAGGTTAATAGTTTTTAACCGAGCCTCGTTTCCAGGGTTCTCTCCTACCCATGGGAACGAGGTTGTTTTTAACCTTGGTTGATTCTCGATTTCCTTTGTCTCCTTTAGAAGACAGTCCAAAACGTGTACATTGTTTTGTTGATTATCTTATAATCAAAGAAGAAAGAGAATCTTATCACCCAAACGCACGGAAAAAATTCCTATTGGTCATAGCACAATAGAGTTTCTAAAACAAGAGAAATAGGCATGTTTGATTGGTTAGAATTGAGTACACCAAAGAGAGCCATGTGCCACTCTCAGGAAGGAGACCAAAGATATGGGACTCTTGGATGGGAAATGGTTATGAACGTCAGCCAGTTCCAAAAACTACCAGCTGCTCTGTAAACTTGCAGTTTTAGTATTAGGCTTTTACTACAGCTTTGTGCTGCCAGGACTTTGTATAAAAGTGTGAGAGTACTTTTTTCTTAGCCTTAATTTGCTACATGTCTTTTCGTTGATAATTGTTGTAAAAAGGAATTCAGGTTCTTACTAATTTATATTTTGCAGTTGACCATATCCCAATACCAGCCGATATTAAAGCGAGAAAGATGTTTCAGGATGAGATTTGGGTGTATCGTGCTGTCATAATGCTATTAGTGTTGATCGTATTAGGCCTGGTTCTTCACAAGAAAATAAAGTTATGCCAAACGATTAAAAGTAAAGTCACCACCCTGAAGAAATGCTCAGGTCCAAAAGGTGAGGAAGCTTTTACAACTTTGAAGCATTTAAGCTTTTCAAAAATGTAAATGTAAATGGACTTTTAACTCCATTTTCTTAAGATCACGTGATCAGTCACGCCCATAATTATGCAAAATTTGGACTTTGCAGATTACACCACGGTAGTGAATGTGAACACTATCGTTTTTCCTTCCATAATGTTTCATTTACAGTCAATAAGCGGAATTGATCGGAGATTTGTGAAATGGTTAATTCCTTTTTAATTATTCGATATTTTTCTCTCGTCCCAGCCTCCCTCTTAACAAGAAACGTTATAGTTTACAAAATGTAGATAACTTAAGAAAACTCCGACTTACTCCAAAAAAACTCTGTGACAATAGTCATTGACAAAAAATAAATTGAATTGCAAGTGTTATTTAAAACGTGGTGTAAAGTTGGATTGAAATAAAAAGTCAAAAACGGGTGTGGCAAGTCACGTGACAAAGATAACACATTAGTAATAATGAAAAATAACTGCTTATGGGGAGTAGATTTTAAGTTTAAAATTTTTGTGCGAAAGGTAAAATCCCTACTAAAACAGACCACCCTTCACCAAATTTGCAGTGCCCCATTCCTTAATTCACCAGATGATCTTAAAATAAGTGAGAAATAAAGATACTCCCTTTGCCCTGTTAACGGCTAGACCTTCGCGTGACAGGGATGACCACGTAAAATGGCGGTCTCCTGTCTCCAGTAGGAGACGTAAAAATAGTGTCCCCAATTAGTACTTCCGTGCTAAATACATTGACACTCAAAGAAAGTGCTTTTTTTAAGTGGTACAACGGAATGAATCTCAAAGTTGCCGGGAACATTTACTAGAGCTTAGAGAGAAGGAGAAACATATACAGAACATAGAAAGACAGGTGATGGAATTAGAAGAGCAAGTGAGAGAGAAAGATGAGCAACAACAAAATTCACAAAGCCAGCTGACCACTTTTCGAGGTGATGGAGAGAAAGACAGTGTTAACTTCCAGAAACAGTTTCATTTGAAGCTAAAAGAACTTGCAGACTTGGAAAAAGAGCTGAGAGATTGCGAACAAGACAATGTTGAACTACAAAGGGAGCTTTCCACAGCTAAAGAAAAATTAAGCAAATGTGAGTCCCTGTTAACGACACGTGAATGGTTGATTTCTCGAGATGAAATTGAAATTATGAGCGAAAAATTCCTAGGAGAGGGGGGCTACGGAAAGGTTTTTATAGGCAAATATCGTGGTTTTGTCGTTGCTGTAAAAGCACTTAAGAGCTTGACTTTCACTCCACGAGAACGTGAACTGTTTGAAAGGGAAATGGACATTGCTTCAAGGTGCCGTCATCCATGCTTGTTACAGTTCATAGGTGCAACTCAAGGAGAATCACCTTTGTTTGTTACGGAGTTGATGGAATTAAGCTTGCGAAAATTGTTAGGGAAACGTCGGCTATGTGGAAAAGAAATCACTACCATTTCGTTGGACGTAGCTCACGCCCTTAACTACCTTCACCAAAGAAAACCCAAAGCCATTGTTCACCGTGACGTTAGTAGTGCTAATGTGTTGCTATGGAAACAAAATGACCAATGGCGAGGAAAACTGGGAGATTATGGCACTGTTAAATTTCTGCAAGAGATCATGACTGTAGATGTTGGGGCTATGATTTACAGTGCACCCGAAGCAGGAAATCCTTATAATCAAACAGTCAAGGTTAGTTTCTTGTTGTTAGTGACAGAAAAACCCGACTGTGATGTCGAGAATGAATTTACTTATTGTTCCCGGAAACTAAAGAATGTGTTTTGAGGTGGGCGCGGGGTTAATTCTTAAGGGTAATTCGAGGAACAGAGTGAACAGAAGGCAAAGGAGAATGAATTATTGCCATCAAAGCAGTAACAACAGCAACAAAATACTTCTTTTGCTGTTACAGAACCTCGGTTCAAAGTAACGTTAAATTCATGGGTTATCCTCGGAGACTCAGGGGCAGTTCATTGCGCTTTTTCTTCCGACCCAACTGACGGTCCCCAAGTCTACGGGGATGTGGTTATTGTGGAGATGAAATAATCAGCATATCAAGAGAGTAGGACAAAGACAAAATCCGAACGCCCGACAGAATTCGAACCTATGACCTCCCAAACCCAGTGCGGGCGCTCTATCCACTCGGTTCTACGGAGAACTCATGGAGAGCGAGGCCATATGCTAGGTTCATATTTATTAGTTATTGTTGCAAAAGAAAATTTTAAATGGTGTTTGAACTTGAGCTCTTCTGCTGTGTAAGTTATCCATCAAGTCACGTTTGCTGTACAACGACTAGGGACCTTACGATCCGACAACGGCGACACCAATGAAAAACTCGCTAAAAATGGTCTTCGCGTACTTCGAAACCTCCTTATACCAATTCACCCAGTTACTTGAAAGTAGGAAAGTTAGGCTTGAACTAAAGAGAAAAACAGAAAAATTTATCGCCTTACCGCACCCTTTCTCAGGTCAACCAAGAGAGAATGATCTAGCTCATTCTCTCTTGGATCAACTCAAAATTTAGTCATCTCACGTCGTAGTTATGCAGGGAGGGCAAAGAAATTACAAAAAGAGTGATGCACGTGCAGAGTATGTTCCGGAGAGTTGTTGTTTTGCTCATAAAACCTACTGTGTTTGAGACGTTCCCCACTCGCAGTCGTAGTTTCGTAATGTCCCTATTGGGAAGTAAAGCGCAGGCTCAGGGTATGAGAAGGAAAATGGGAGAGAGAAACAAAAACCAGTGGCGGATCCAGGTTAGGGGCCCGGGGGGTCCACCCCCTCCTCGTCCCCAGTCGCTCGCGATCACTGGGGGATATTTGAGTTAATTATTAAGGAAAGCGGGCACGAAGGGAGTGATGGGAAGGGGAGAAAAAGCGAAGCTCTCTCCTTTTCCTTCCCATCACTCCCCGCTCGCGCTCTACGCTCGTTCCCATCACCCCTCTCTCGCGCTTTTCGCGTGCTCGCGAGTTCCCCAATCCCCACTTAGCCTTGGGAAAGCCTGTGGAGGAGGCAGCCCCCTCCTTATTTCTAGACCAAACTGAGGCCCGAAGGGCCGAAAAAAATTGTTTTGGACACCGCCCCCTCCCCCCCCTCCATCTCAAGGTCTGCATCCGGCACTGAAAACGAGAAAGCTTTGCAAACCCCTCAAATACCGCATCTTTGCATACACAAACGGTAGGAGTTGTTTCAAGTCGTAAGAAAGTTCTGGAATAATTTTGATTTCATGGGCTTTTCTTTACTTGATTTTTTTTGCCTAAATGGTGAACAGAAATCGGTGTTTTACGACAGGTAGTCCAGGTACAACTGAATTTAGGACTGTGTGGGATTGATTTGGGCAATGTCAATTTATTTTCAGGGAAAGGTGAACTATGCATTTTTTTTTCGTTTAGATTGATGTTTACAGCTTTGGCATCCTCTTCTGTGAAATGTGCACAGGAAATATTCCAGTTTTGGAAAGTCGTGAAGAGCAAGTGAGACTTGTCACAAACAGGGAGTTTGGTGGGTTGATACTGTGGTGTATTGAAGAAGATCGAACTATGCGGCCCAGCATGGAAGAGGTCATAAAGAAACTTGAGCAGTTCCAAGCAATTTCGAGTTAAAATTGTTCAGGAACGGTCGTATAGAAAAGCATTACTGAAAACTTCCGCTTATGACCCCCCTGGTTATAAAAAGTAGGCCCATTTACCTGTGAACAAAACTACATCTGGTTCTAAGCCTTCCGCCCCCCCCTGTGGCTTATAGTTTAAGGTTTTGAAAGATTCTCTCCTCATATAAATATCTTTTGCTAAGCGAACAAGTAATTTAGACTGAGTAGTTTCTACTATATTGTATAGTAATTTAAGATAACATTATCAGCAGAACGATGAACGATTACAAAAATTCGCATTCAATTTCTGTGCGGACGTAATCTGCTAGCAAAGCAACCTCGTCCCAAGGGTGCTTTTCTGCCCCACCTCCAAAGCCAGGGAAAAGTGCCCTGGGGACGAGGTTGCTGGCAAAGGCCTCTTTTCCCTGGTATTCATGGGTATTCGGTCGGCAAGCCGGAATACGCCCGCCGAATAGCAGGGAAAAGAGGCCTAAGAGCTGGGAAGCGGTTGACGTACTCCCTGTCTAAAACTTTTCTAATTGAAGGATTGTCTTTTCATTTTACTTCGAAAACTCAGACTAGAGCGTTAGCGTGGGTTGGCCAAAGCTAAAATTTTAAGTCGCAAGAACAGTGCGAAAAAAAGGTTGATGTTCTGGATGTGTCGAGTCATTTTTTGAGCCCATGATTTATATCTTAAAATGAAATGATACGATGTCTGAAAACATACATGAGAAGGAAAATATCCACTAACCTCAAGTCGCATCGTTTTTTTCTGGAAAGTGTAAGGGCCAGTTATTTAAACGGAGGTTAGATTGTTTAACAAAACCGCGTTCTAAGTCATGTTCACTTCAGTGCCCATCGCTTTTATCTAAACACCATTTGTCGTGGGAAGTTTCGTTAAAGCAGATAGAGTAGCAAGAGAAGCATTTATCTTCTTAAATTGGCCCACTAACGGGAAGTGATCTGGAGGTCCAAAGATTTCCTAAACCGCGGTCTAAGTTAAACCGCTTCGTTTAAATAACCGACCCTAAGTGTTTTGATCATAGCCTGCGTAGCAGTTGTCGAAAGCTGCGTAAATCGACCTAAATCAGTGCTTGGAATTTTAATTTGCGCTGCATTTGTGTCAAGGATACAGTCCAGTGGGGGGAAGGGGGGGTACTCCCTTATGTAAGCCATATAGGTACTGGATGAAGTTGGGTGGGATAATTTTGAGACACGAAGGACAAGGCAATTAGCCACTATAATGTATAAATTGAAAAATCACTTTGCACCAGATCATTTGGCTCAAATTTTTAATAGTACAAACTCCATGTACTCCTATAATCTAAGAAACTCAAACATAATTCGTTTGTACCAAGACCGTATACTGAGGTTGGAAAAACCACTTCCACTATAGATCAGGGGGGAGCTTCTCCGGAAACGTCTATCAAACGCTGTTAAAGGACAGACAAGCTTGAAGTCATTTATCTCACTTTTGTAATTTACGTACCATTTTAATAACTATGTTACCTACTGATGTTGTTTTATTGCATGATTTTTGTGCGGCTCTCTGAAAGAACATTTTTCATGTTTTTATGAATGGTATTCCGAGTTAAAATGAAGATGATTGATTGATTGATTGATTAATGCTGTATGTGCCGCCCCAAAGGGTATGGTTTTTGGGCCGTTTTGGTCTGAAAACAGGTATACACTTTGCCCATTTTGGTCTGGAATCGGCTATGGTTTTCGAGGGAACTACGGGAGCGTATGAACGTATATTTATCGTTTCATGCGATCAATTCCAAATGAATAAGAACGAAACAGGAATATGCGAATTCGAAATACATTTGAAAAAATTTTTTGTTTGCGCTCTAATCTAAGGGCGCTTTCCATTTGTCAGAACTGACCGGCGGCCAGGACATTCCCTTCGTAATGAAAATTTTACTTTTAATGAAAGCTATCCAGCCAGATCAGTCAAATGCTAAATAGTATGCACGAACGAAATCTTTTTTCATAAAAAACTCTTGGAAAAAGCCTATTTCATTTTCAAAATGAGCGGTGCAGCCATGGCCCGGCCGGCCAGTTCTGACTTTTGGAAAGCGCCCTAAGTAATGATGACATAATTTCTGCCGAAAGGCCAGGTCTGAAAACGGGTATGGATTTTATTGGTCTGGTCTGATAACGGGTGTGGAAAATGACATTTTCTGGTCTGAAACAGGGTCAGGATTTGGAGAACCGGGCGGCACAACCCCGCCACCAAGAATTCCCAGAAGTACCCCCCTCCCCCCCCCAGTTGACCTGCGACATAAGCACCTCGTAGACCTCGTACATTCTGACTGAGGAAAATATTAACCACACAACGGTTTTTTAACATTGTACCATTAAAAAATTTAGACTAAAAAAAGTCGTTTTTTTCTCAAAATAGGTTTAGCGTAGCTCAGAGTAGCTTCAGTCTCACACGAGCGAATTTAGGCCATAGCATGAATATTTTTTAGGGTTCTGATTGACGTGCACAGGAGCCGATTACTTTCCCTTACGCGAATATTTTTTTGGTACTTCGCCCGCCCCCGCCCCCCTTCCCCATAAGTTTCTCAGAAATGTTCCTTCCCTAAAAATGAATAAATAAAAAGCACCCAAGCTCCTCACAGCGGGGCAGCTGCGGACGTAGTGTCAACTATAACTAGCCAAAGAAGTGAACCCATACATTTTAATATCGGTCGCTTCTCTCCACCTACCTTGTTCCAGGCCGTTCAGATAGTGGGGAGCGGTGTGGAGTAAAGAAAGCGATGAAAAGTAGAGGGGAATTATTTTTTCGCCGTTTTAAAAAGGAGCGGTCATTATTTATCGCCTGGGAGGGCCGGGGGAGAGGATTTGCGGCTAAACAAGGTGAAATTTAGGCGATTTCCCTTTAGCCTGCGAAAACATCCGTTTCTCCTCGCTCTTCGCCGCTGGGGACGTTTCGCGCGAAACGTTCCCAGCGGCGAAGAGTGAGGAGAAACGGATGTTTTCGCAGGCTAATTTCCCTTTGAAGTGATCCCCCACTGAAGTGATTCCTCCTAATATTCGCGATCCCCCTCTCATGTCTTCATTTCCCAAGCAAATTTGAGTGGTTCCCTGAATCCTTCCAAAGTTTTCAGTCACCCCCGCCTTTTGGGTTCTTAGTTACGACTGATCCCCCCTTTTGCTCTTCTAAAAATCAAGTGACCCCGCGCCCCCAACCCGCCCCCCCCAGGCGGTAAATAATGACCGGTTTCTAATACTTCTCACCACTCTCCACTATCTGAACGCCTGAAACAGGCTACTGTCCACCCGAAAAGTAACTTTATGGCGACGATCGGAAGTACGTCTGTGTCCGCCGACTACTTACATTTCTCCTAACTCCAACGGAAGGGCCACACAGTTTATGTGGGTACCCCATAGAGTCAAAACCACCGACAGCGATTGTGAGTTCCCTTGTCAGCTCCTGCAGGAACCCCCTGGGCCCTGGCTCCTGTCATTTTTCATGTTTTCGCAGTCATTGATCAGATGTCCCATTTGCCCGTTGAAAACTGGCGCTGGCTAGACTGCTTGCAATGCAGTTCCGCCCTCTTTCTCTTAGATCACGTCACAGGGTCCCTACACAATCTCTATGTGTAACCGACAACCTCGTTCCCAGGGTTCTCTCCTACCCGCCTTACGAAGCGAGAGAGCGAGAGACCCTGGAAAACGCTGGTCATGTTGCTCCAGAACAAAATTAATTCTGAGGGAGGAGTCCTTTGTCGCACATTTTTTTGTCTGGTTTATTCGCAACGTTCACACAGTGATCGCAACAGAAAGATAGATTTGCTAGCCCTACTACAACTATAACTGAAACTAAGGGAAATTTCTGCCTAAACAAAACTTTCAGATAAACAAGTGAATTACCAGAGAAGGAATCAACCACTATTGTTGTCGCCTGTTTAACCGATGACACCAATCGCTAAAAATCTACGATCTTGAGTTATACACAAGCGAGTTAATTTTTTGAAGGTAAAATCCCTGTTCGTTGAACTTCTCTCTCTCTCTCTCTCTCTCCGTAGGGCGGGTAGGAGAGAACCCTGGGAACGAGGTTGTGTAAACTGATTACTATTTTCCACACTCGTTTTCAGACCAGACCTCTAAAATCCAAACCCGTTTTCAGACCTGGCCTTTAGGCAGAAATTATGTCATCATTTCGTAGATTAGAGCGCAAACAAAAAAATTTCGTCAATTGCATTTCGAATCGCATATTTCTACTTCATTCTTATTCACTGGGAATTGAAACGATAAATACGTTGATACACTTCCGTAGTTTCCTCGAAAACCATACCCGATTCCGGACCAAAATAGGCAAAGTGTATACCCTTTTTCAGACCAAAAAAGGAGGGTTAGGTGAGACATACGATGAGTCCGATAAGGCAAGTAGTAACGGCTGCTGCACACAGCCGAGATAAAGGAAAATATTTTTACATATCCTTTGTGATTAGGGCAAAGTCGGGTGACCGGAAAGAGGTTTTGTGCACGTGGTTTTAGTACGCCTACTTCGGTTTGGTTTTGCTACGATATTTTATGGTTCTCCAATAGTTTTGTGCCTTGTATTTCTGTAGATTAATGTTATATTCATTAAAAAATAAATCTTTTGTCAAAAAGAAACGGACTTCCGTAATGACGAAAACACAGTCAAAGAAGCCGCTCCCTTCCCTCGGTGGCGCAAACTTGTATTGGAATGCCGAAGTAATGTAGTTTCTAACAATCGATTCTATTGGTGGATACTAGTTGAAGCCAGTTGAGTAGCCAATCGAATTGCGTGTTATTTTTGAAGTCCATAAGTTGCATCACAAGTATTTCTTCTGCCAAATACTCTTCGCTTGGGTTAGTGACTTTCTAGTTTTAAGAGATGTTTTCTTAGCAGATGCGATGAGGTTAAGTGTTTTCGTGGCCCTTTTGGTGAGTACGTGTTTCTCTTGGACAAGATAGGTGAATGTTTGTGCTGTTAGTTAAAGATATCAAACCTCAATCGAAAGAACTGCGTCGTCTGACACACATGGACTTAAGACACCCACTAGGCCACTAGAAAATCTAATTTATGCTGTCTCCACAATCATCTGAAATAGGGATTTTTTAACCTCTGCTTCAAATATGTCGTCTGTACTGTCAAAACTGAAGTTGTAGTGTCGTATTTGATGGTAAACTCGAATGCAAATGTTGTCCTTAGTGCAAAGTGCTTCGTTTGCACTTTTGAACAGGCTCACAGCGTGGTTAAATTTGTGGAATTTTTTTCTCATAATGTGCGGCAAAAATGTTGACATCCCAAGCTTACTTCAATACAGAAGCAAACATTTTTCTGTTGGCGAAACATTTTATTATTGTATCTTAATTTATTGTTACCAAGGATAGTATCGGTAGCTAACGATCATTAACATAACCACGCTTCACTTGACTTTTGACAAGGCTACATACACCAAGGAAGCCTCCACCTTTTTCGACTTAATCAAACCTCAGCTCATACACCACTAAGCTAAAGTTAGCTGGGTCGATTTGTAAACCTTTTATTCAATTCAAACTTTAACTTCTAAGAATTGACATTACTTTTAAGACCAATATTTGGTTTGCATTTAGCTATTTTTAAACCTTTTTTGTTTATATTTGTTTATTAATAACTCCCTTGAGGAATTCAAATTATTTCTCAATGAAAGTGTTTATAATTCAGGTCATTTAGCACCATGGAGCTTTTGCAACCACAGAGTTGATGGCGGTGAAAAGGTTACTTATTAAGCGAAATTGAGTTCTTCTTACAACATCACTTATATTTTTCCAACTACTTTTTTTGCTAAATTTTGGTGAATTTTCATAGGTTTGAATTTACATGAAATTGAAGGTCATGCAGCCGAAGATCAAAAACAAATCCACACTTCCAATATGTGAATAAACCATACCAGGTCAAATATGTATCAGTCTACGTGAAGTGTTACAGTGTGTTAACACTTTAAGTCCCAATAGTGACCAACATCAATTTTCTCCTGATGATATCTGTTCAATGTCAAGAGATTAGGTTATGAGAATTAATAAAATGATCACCTAAGAGAAAATGCTTTGATCTTTTGTCAAATTCTCTCAACTCATTCTTTAAGGAAATATATAGAGATCAGTTTGGAGAATTTGTATGTGGATATTGGGGCTTAAATGGTTAACAGTCAAGCCTCCACTAATGGCCTCCTCCCTCCACAATGGCCACCTTTCTACAATGGCCACCTCTTCACATTTGCCACTTTGTTTTGCGAGCAGTCTATACAGTGACTCTTGTTTAAATCTCTCTACAGCGGCCACTTTGGTCTGTCCCCAAGATGGCAATTGTGGAGAGGTTCAGCTGTAATTTATACAATCTATCGTTGATTAATTTCGCTGTGAAGAATAAGATGGATGGAGAAGGGACAGGGTGGCAAGGAGGTTTTCCGTGACTTGTTTATTATTAATGGGACCCAAATTATCAGCTTGATGCATAGCAGCATGATGGGTGATTTCCTATTTTCACAACATGTGACGTGTGATTTTCTTATGAAAATTCTGTGATGGTTGTAACCTTTCAGTTGCTCAGAACTTCTGAAAGAAAGTAATATTGGAGTGCCTCATTTTGCATTAACAGAGACAATATATTTCTTTGCATTCTGTTTCAGTGTTTTGCAGCATGTGGCCTGGTGTGTGGACTGAGTTGTCCTACAGGACAGTTTCGTTCATCAGTTTCTGGACGTTGCTGCAATCTTTGTCCTGCAGGCCACTTTATGAGCAAAGAATGCCAGACTTCAGGTAACGACACACAGTGCTCGCCTTGCCGTTCAGGCACATACAATGCCAAAGAAAATAAAGATACGGCATGTCGCAACTGTAGAACATCCTGTCGAGATCAGAAGAAAACAATAGTGAAAAAGTGCTCTTTAGCTAGTGATATTCAATGCGATTGTTCAGATAACTATTATCGGGATTGGCATTCACTTCAATGTAAAAAATGCACATCTTGTATAAAAAAGGGCCAAGTATTGGTATCTCGTTGTCAAAAACACAAGGATGCAGTATGTAAGACTTGCGGCAAGGTAAGAAAATAGCTGTAGGCTGCTTTTATGTGATCGGGTTCATGTTGTTAATTCTCTGTTTTCACTTTTAATACAGAAAGTCTAGAACCTGGGAAATAAAAGAAGCCTCGCCAAGGAATCTTTGCGATATGTTGTATGCTAGGTATTAGGAATTTTACCAAAATTTATTTAGCTTTGTATGACAGCACTACGTTGGTGTCCCTTTGAGGGGCACAAATCTGGCCGCCAGAAACCAACAGAAACATCTGTCTAATTTGAGTTTTCCTACAGATGCATGTATTCATTGCTTGAGGAACTCATGAAGATTATTAGTAATATTTATTCTGAGACAAGGAATGTCGGTAACATTTTTAACCCACGTAAGAGCTTTCCTGGCAATTTGTATAAACAAAAGTGTTTAGGTTGTGTAATACCTCATGAAAGTAGAAACTCAGAAGAATCAATAGTTTCTTAGTTTGAATTTTGGTGACGTCCTTGTGAAAACCGAGAATACAGTAAATGGTTTGAACTCAGGAGTGATTTACAACAACTGAGGATTTCTTGCACACCGATTCAAGGCTGTGCTTTCAGAGAGCACAGACCTCTGAACCTGTGAAATCCAGGGTCACGGTGCAAAGCATATGATTTATATGAAGAAAGTCGAAGATTTTCTAGTGACTTAGGAGCAAAAGTTCATTGGAGCCACCGGACACTGCTAGCGGACAGCCTTGCGATTGGTCGAGAGCTATATTGGACGGTAATATGATAAATATATTTGGACACGAGAGAGAAAATTTTGTATCTGGTAATGTTCTATTTCTTATGTATAAACACCACTGAAATACCAAACCATTTCACATATCTCGTTTTCTTTCTGCGAAAGGTGCGATTTATCTTGTTTTGTAGCCATAGCACGTGCAAAGATAACATGTTATTTTTTCATGTGAAGATATCATGTTGTCCATTTGCAGTTTTTTGTTTTAATTTGTGGTTCTTCTGCAACTGTCTTTATGTTATTATCTTTTCAGGAAAACTTTTTATCAAATAATAAGTGTGTACCATGTGATCGCTGCCATAAAGGAGAGTTTGTGGTGGAGGAGTGTTCGCCAAAACGAAACACTGTTTGTAGGAAACGTGCAACAAGTACATGCCCTCCCTCTTCTCCACATATTAACTCTCAAGAACCAGTTACTGGGACTAAGCGTGTTGAAAGAGGTACTGTACATGCCATGTAATTGTTACAAGACAAAATTAAATTCAGGTTAATTAACAATTAATGAATGAGGCTGAGTTTCTTATGAAGAATTATGGAGATCGAGAAGGGTGTTATCCGTCGAGGCCGTAAACCGAGGCAGATAACACCCTCCGAGATCTCCATAATTCTTCATATGATACGAAAGCTGAATTCAATAATTGTTGTATTATTCACGCAAAACAATTCCTAGTTTAAAAACATGGCTAAAACATGCTTACCTCCATCGAACCATCGATGTTAAGTTCATCTTCGATAGTGCACGTTTAGGGTTGTTCAGCTCCGCAAATATTCTCCAAACAGCAGATGTAGCCCTTCGAGTTGTCTTCTTGCCGTTCTTGCCATATTTTTAGCTTTTATTACGCCTAGTTTTTACTCTTGAAACGAGTTTATTGTCTACCTTAATTTTTTGTTTTCACAACCAAAACTACTCAACCTCGTCCCCATGTCGTCTCGGTTGACGGTGCATTAACTTGCAAGAAAGCTGCACTTTTGACGTCATCGGTTCATTAAACGCAAAATTCTTCCAAGTTTGGTCATCAGTAGTTGGTTATGGTGAATTATGCGTGTGCTTTTAGCCAATCAGAATCGGGGAAATATTTTGAATGAATAATAACAGTTTTTAATCTTGGTTGATTCTTTATTTTCTTTGTCTCCTTTAGAAGAGAGTCCAAAACGTGTACATTGTCTTGTTGATTATCTTATAATCAAAGTTTAAAGAGAATTTTATCACCCAGACGCACAGAAAAAAATTCTGGGCTCACTTATCCATAGTAAAAAATTCTTTCCAATGATTGATTCATTACTAAATCAAGAGGTTGAAAATTTCAACCATTAAATTCTTTTAAGAAATGTATGAACACCATCCCTGATAGTTAGTGCAAACCAAGTCTTGACTGTTTTCCTGTTGGTCATAGCACATTAGAGTTTCTACAACAAAAGAAATAAGCATGTCTGATTGGTTAGAATTGAGTACACCGAAAAGAGCCATATGCCACTCTCAGGAATTTGAGGAGACCAAAGATGTGGTACTCTTGGACGGGAAGGGTTACGAATCTCAGCCAATTCCAAAAACTACCAGCTGCTCTGTAAACTTGTAGTTTTAGTTTTAGACTTTTACTGCAGCTTTTTGCTGCCAGGACTTTGTATAAAAGTGTGAGAGTACTTTTTTCTTGCCATAATTTGCTTCATGTCCTTTCATTGATAGTTGTTATAAAAAGGAACAAGAGATTATGAAGGGGACAGAGAGGGCATCCCCCATATACACCCTATTCCATAGGTAATTCGTCTCGAGTTATTTTTAGAATCGGGATAAAGTTACCTCGCGCGAGACGTGGATGTTTCGTGGAGGTTTCGCATGACCAAACGCCGTGCAAAACATGTCGGGCGAGAGGCAATGAAAGCGTAAAAAGATCGAGAGCATTCCTGAATATTGAAACGAAATGAGTCGGCTCTCACCTGGGAAAAAGGAATCGCTGGACTCTTTGACAACCCGTGAAATCAGTTTAACTCGAAGTTGTCGTAACCTCAGTGCTTTAATAAAATGAGAAATTTCGCCGGTCTATTGAAACCGGTCTTTTGTACAATTTAGGGAGTTTAAGATCCAACGACGCGGACGACAACTAGAACGTCAAAAAAAAACAATAGGTTTAATTAGCAAAACAACAACTTCGCACGTGCAACACACTTTTTTGTTCATTTCTTTCCCCTTTTTGCACGACTACGACGTGAAAATGCGTAATTTCGCGTTTTATGGAGGACGTAAATAATCAACGACGAAATTTTATTTCTCTTTCTGAGCTTGAATATGGTCCCTTGAAATTCAGCTTTAGGAGGGTTCGCCTATAATTGACAAAGTAAGTGGGTAGGAATAATCGCTATAAAGACTGAAAAAAATAAACATAAGACCAGAAATTGCTCTCTTTAAACTGTAAATTATAAATGATCCTGAGAGAATATTCAGTGTGTTAGGGATTTCCCTGCTCTACTGTTAGCTCTATACAAGAGAGGAAGGGCGATTCTTTTTTAATTTCGGTTTCGCTGACACAGCTTTCGCAGAAATCTCGCTGTAGTCGTTTTCGTCGACAAAAGGAATAGCAAAATCGCTCTCCGCGTCTTCCCCCATTTTGTTCTGCGTCATTTCGTGACGGACGCGTGGCTCTCAGCGTGGGTCATCCACGCGGAACACACTTGCGCTATGTGATTGGCTGTTGTCTAATCCCCCTTGAGATCTGTGGTGTTAAAAATAACTCGAGACGAATTACCTATGGAATAGGGTGTATATGGGGGATGCCCTCTCTGTCCCCTTTATAGTCTCTTGAAAGGAATTAAGGTGGCTCGACTGGATTTTTTGGGGTTGATACCTCCCAAGTTTGAGCATTAACTACGTCGGCATGAGTAAAGATATCGAAAAAAGGTTACCACAATTGTATTACATAAAGATGAAAATTTGTTAAGATCTGGGTTTTATTGCAATGGGAGTCGCCATGGCAACATAATGATGCCATTACGTTTTTCATTTATCCTTGTGTTTCTCTGTACCAGGAGTTTTTTGAAGAAATCGCTTAAGGGAGTATGTACCTACCATAATTGCCTCCATTATGGCAAAGTTTAAAGAAATTCTATGAGAGCGTTTTCGAAATATTTTGAAATACACTTTTAAGAATCATAAAAACAGTGAAATAGCATGCTAGCCGCTCAATTCGCTAATATATTAAGAAAATGATAAGCTTTGGGAACGCGGCTTCATCTCATAGTGGATTGATTCCATTGAAAACTGCATACAAAAAAAGAGGGGAATTGCTCTGGGCGATCGCGAGTAAGAAGAATTTTATTAACTTGCATTCAGCTGCTTTTGATACAGTTTTTGGAGGTAATTTGGTCCATGCCTAAGAATTTCGCATTTTTCCAAAAACCGCTCGATAAATTTTTTTATAAATTCGACAATTCCGAGATCAATCGTCAAGAAATATTCCCTGCAAGTTTCAAGAACATTGAAAACCGGGAAGGCTTTTAAATAGGGACTCAAACATAACCAATTTTCCCCCCAGATTTTGTGTTTACAAGTGAGCGTCCTCATTATTCACTGGCATTGTTTTCAAGTTTCATATGCACGTGCACAACTAGCAAAAAATATAAATTTGCATCAAAAAGAACTCTCGATTACTTTCCGAAGAAATATCCGGTATATGCTGATAATTGGCTTGTCGTCAGAGATAGCAGTGAGAGCCGAAACGGTGAACGTCTCGGCTCATCGTGTAGGATGCAATACTTAATTATCTTACTCGGGTTATAACATCACAGAAACTCTCACAAAGAGTTGCTCTGATGTTATAATGTATCACTAACCTCTTTACCCGGTAATTAGCATATCCCGAAGATTTAACCGAGGGTCCTTTTTGATGCAAATTCTATCTTTTTGCTAAATGTGCACGTGTATATGAAACTTGAAAACAATGCCAGTGAATAATGAGGACGCTCACTTGTAAACACAAAATCTGGGGGGAAAATTGGCTATATTTGAGGCCCTATTTAAAAGCCTTCCCTGTTTTCAATGTTCTTAAAACTTGCAGGGAATATTTCTTGACGATTGATCTCGGAATTGTCGAATTTATAAAAAAATTTATCGAGCGGTTTTTGGAAAAATGGGAAATTTTTAGGCATGGACCAAATTACCTCCAAAAACTGTATCAAAAGCAGCTGAATGCAAGTTAATAAAATTCTTCTTACTCGCGATCGCCCAGAGCAATTCCCCTCTTTTTTTGTATGCAGTTTTCAATGGAATCAATCCACTATGAGATGAAGCCGCGTTCCCAAAGCTTATCATTTTCTTAATATATTAGCGAATTGAGCGGCTAGCATGCTATTTCACTGTTTTTATGATTCTTAAAAGTGTATTTCAAAATATTTCGAAAACGCTCTCATAGAATTTCTTTAAACTTTGCCATAATGGAGGCAATTATGGCAGGTACATACTCCCTTAAGCGATTTCTTCAAAAAAACTCCTGGTACAGAGAAACACAAGGATAAATGAAAAACGTAATGGCATCATTACGTTGCCATGGCGACTCCGATTGCAATAAAACCCAGATCATAAGAAATTTTCATCTTTATGTAATACAGTTGTGGTAACCTTTTTTCGATATCTTTACTCATGCCGACGTAGTTAAGGCTCAAACTTGGGAGGTATCGCCCTAAAAAAATCCAGTCGAGCCACCTTAATGTTCTTACTAATTTATATTTTGCAGTTGACCTTAACCCAATACCAGCCAATATTAAAGCAAAAAAGATGTCTCAGTATGAGATTTGGGCGTATCGTGCTGTCATAATGCTATTAGTGTTGATCATATTAGGCCTGGTTCTTCACAAGAAAATAAAGTTATGCCAAACGATTAAAACTAAAGTCATCACCCTGAAAAAATGCTCAGGTCCAAAAGGTGAGGAAGCTTTTACAACTTTGAAGCATTTAAGCTTTTCAAAAATGTAAATGTAAATGGCCTTTTAACTCCATTTTCTTAAGATCACGTGATCAGTCACGCCCATAATTATGCAAAATTTGGACTTTGCAGATTACACCACGGTAGTGAATGTGAACACCATCGTTTTTCCTTCCATAATGTTTCATTTACAGTCAATAAGCGGAATTGATCGGGGATTTGTGAAATGGTCAATTCCTTCGTAATTATTCGATATCTTTCTCTCGTCCCAGCCTCCCTCTTAACAAGAAACGTTATAGTTTAAAAAATGTAGATAATTTAAGAAAACTCCGACTAATTCCAAAAAAACTCTGTGACAATAGTCATTGACAAAAAATAAATTGAATTGCAAGTGTTATTTAAAAAGTGGTGTAAATTTGGATTGAAATAAAAAGTCAAAAACGGGTGTGGCAAGTCACGTGACAAAGATAACACATTAGTAATAATGAAAGATGAATGCTTATGGAGAGTAGATTTTAAGTTTAAAATTTTTGTGCGAAAGGTAAAATCCCTACTAAAACAGACCACCCTTCACCAAATTTGCAGTGCCCCATTCCTTAATTCACCAGATGAACTTAAAATAAGTGGGAAATAAAGATACTCCCTTTGCCCTGTTAACGGCTAGACCTTCGCGTGACAGGGATGACCACGTAAAATGGCGGTCTCCTGTCTCCAGTAGGAGACATAAAAATAGTGTCCCCAATTAGTACTTCCGTGCTAAATACATTGACACTCAAAGAAAGTGCTTTTTTTAAAGTGGTACAACGGAATGAATCTCAAAGTTGCCGGGAACATTTACTAGAGCTTAGAGAGAAGGAGAAACATATACAGAACATAGAAAGACAGGTGATGGAATTAGAAGAGCAAGTGAGAGAGAAAGATGAGCAACAACAAAATACACAAAGCCATCTGACCATTTTTCGAGGTGATGGAGAGAAAGAGAGTGTTAACTTCCAGAAACAGTTTCATTTGAAGCTAAAAGAACTTGCAGATTTGGAAAAAGAGCTGAGAGATTGCGAACAAGACAATGTTGAACTTCAAAGGGAGCTTTCCACAGCTAAAGAAAAATTAAGCAAATGTGAGTCCCTGTTAACGACACGTGAATGGTTGATTTCTCGAGACGAAATTGAAATTATGAGCGAAAAATTCCTAGGAGAGGGGGGCTACGGAAAGGTTTTTATAGGCAAATATCGTGGTTTTGTCGTTGCTGTAAAAGCACTTAAGAGCTTGACTTTTACTCCACGAGAACGTGAACTGTTTGAAAGGGAAATGGACATTGCTTCAAGGTGCCGTCATCCATGCTTGTTACAGTTCATAGGTGCAACTCAAGGAGAATCACCTTTGTTTGTGACGGAGTTGATGGAATTAAGCTTGCGGAAATTGTTTGGGAAACGTCGGCTATGTGGAAAAGAAATCACTACCATTTCGTTGGACGTAGCTCACGCCCTTAACTACCTTCACCAAAGAAAACCCAAAGCCATTGTTCACCGTGACGTTAGTAGTGCTAATGTGTTGCTATGGAAACAAAATGACCAATGGCGAGGAAAACTGGGAGATTATGGCACTGTTAAATTTCTGCGAGAGATCATGACTGTAGATGTTGGGGCTATGATTTACAGTGCACCCGAAGCAGGAAATCCTTATAATCAAACAGTCAAGGTTAGTTTCTTGTTGTTAGTGACAGAAAAAC
>CALNXK010000006.1:6720000-6850000 GCA_942486035.1 Porites lobata | reverse complement strand
CGTTTGAACAACCGGGGCCAGACCTCTAAAATCCAAACCCGTTTTCAGGCCTGGCCTTTAGGCAGAAATTATGTCATCATTTCGTAGATTATAGCGCAAACAAAAAATTTCGTCAATTGCATTTCGAATCGCATATTTCTACTTCATTCTCATTCATTGGGAATTGAAAGGATAAATACGTTCATACACTCCCGTAGTTTCCTCGAAAACCATACCCGATTCCGGACCAAAATAGGCAAAGTGTATACCCTTTTTCAGACCAAAAAAGGAGGTTTAGGGTAAGACATACGATGAGACCGATGAGGCAAGTAGTAACGGCTGCTGCACACAGCCGAGATAAAGAAAAATATTTTTACATATCCTTTGCGATCAGGGAAAAGTCGGGTGACCGGAAAGAGGTTTTGTGCACGTGGTTTTAGTACGCCTACTTCGGTTTGGTTTTGCTACGATATTTTATGGTTCTCCAATAGTTTTGTGCCTTGTATTTCTGTAGATTAATATTATCCTAATATTCATTAAAAAATAAATCTTTTGTCAAAAAGAAACTGGTTTCCGCTATGACGAAAACACAGTCAAAGAAGCCGCTCCCTTCCCCTGGTGTTACAAACTTTTCACCACCGGACAGGCCCGGACTTGTATTGGAATGCCGAAGTAATGTAGTTTCTAACAATCAATTCTATTGGTGGATACTAGTGGAAGCCAATTGAGTAGCCAATCAAATTGTGCGTTATTTTTGAAGTCCATAAGTTGCATCACAAGTTTTTCTTCTGCCAAATACTCTTCGCTGGGTTAGTGACTTTCTAGTTTTAAGAGATGTTTTCTTAGCAGATGCGATGAGATTAAGTGTTTTCGTGGCCCTTTTGGTGAGTACGTGTTTCTCTTGGACAAGATAGGTGAATGTTTGTGCTGTTAGTTAAAGATATCAAACCTCAATCGAAAGAACTGCGTCGTCTGACACACATGGACTTAAGACACCCACTAGGCTACTAGAAAATCTAATTTATGCTGTCTCCACAATCATCTGTAATAGGGATTTTTCACCTCTGCTTCAAATATGTCGTCTGTACTGTCAAAACTGAAGTTGTAGTGTCGTGTTTGATGGTAAACTCGAATGCAAGTGTTGTCCTTAGTGCAAATGTGCTTCGTTTGCTCTTTTGAACAGGCCCCACAGCGTGGTTAAATTTGTGGCATTTTTTTCTCATAATGTGCGGCAAAAATGTTGACATCCCAAGCTTACTTCAATACAGAAGCAAACATTTTTCTATTGGCGAAACATTTTATTTTTGTATCTTAATTTATTGTTACCAAGGATAGTATCGGTAGCTAACGATCATTAACCTAACCACGCTTCACTTGACTTTTGACAAGGCTACATACACCAAGGAAGCCTCCACCTTTTTCGACTTAATCAAACCTCAGCTCATACACCACTGAGCTAAAGTTAGCTGGGTCGATTTGTAAACCTTTTATTCAATTCAAACTTTAACTTCTAAGAATTGACAATTACTTTTAAGACCAATATTTGGTTTGCATTTAGCTATTTTTAAACCTTTTTTGTTTATATTTGTTTATTAATAACTCCCTTGAGGAATTCAAATTATTTCTCAATGAAAGTGTTTATAATTCAGGTCATTTAGCACCATGGAGCTCTTGTAACCACAGAGTTGATGGCAGTGAAAAGGTTACTTATTAAGCGAAATTGAGTTCTTCTTACAACACCACTTATATTTTTCCAACTACTTTTTTTGCTAAATTTTGGTGAATTTTCATGAGTTTGAATTTACATGAAATTGAAGGTCATGCACCCGAAGATCAAAAACAAATCCACACTTCCAATATGTGAATAAACCATACCAGATCAAATATGTATCAGTCTACGTGAAGAGCTTGATGCATAATCAGGCCCAAATTAGCCGCGAGATGGGCATAGCAGCACGATGGGTGATTTAATATTTTCGCATGTGACACGTGATTTTCTTATGAAAATTCTGTGATGGTTGTAACCTTTCAGTTGCTCAGAACTTCTGAAAGAAAGTAATATTGGAGTGCCTCATTTTGTATTAACAGAGACAATATATTTCTTTGCATTCTTTTTCAGTGTTTTGCGGCATGTGGCCTAGTGTGTGGACTGAGTTGTCCTACAGGACAGTTTCGTTCATCAGTTCCTGGACGTTGCTGCAATCTTTGTCCTGCAGGCCACTTTATGAGCAGAGAATGCCAGACGTCAGCTAATGACACGCAGTGCTCACCTTGCCGTTTAGGCACATACAATGCCAAAGAAAATAAAGATACGGCATGTCGTAACTGTAGAACATTTTGTCGAGATCAGAAGGAAACAATAGTGAAAAATTGCTCTTTAGTTAGTGATATTCAATGCAAGTGTTCAGATAACTATTATCGAGATCCACATTCACTTCAATGCAGAAAATGCACATCGTGTATGAAAAAGGGCCACGTGTTGGTATCTCGTTGTGAAGAAAACAAGGATGCAGTATGTAAGGCTTGTGGCAAGGTAAGACAATAGCTGTAGGCTGCTTTTATGTGATAAGATTCATGTTGGTAATCCTCTATTTTCACTGTCGTGCCATCAAAAATAAAAGTGCAGACCATTTAATACAGAAAGTCCAGAACGTGGGAAATGAAGGAAGATAAATGTACAAAAAGCCTTGCCAAGAGTCTTTGCGATATGTCGTATGCAAGATATTAGGAAAAAAGGTTTCACCAAAATTTATATAGCTTTGTATGACATTGCCACGTTGGTGTCCCTTTGAGGGGCATTAATCTGGCTGCCGGAAACCAACACAAACATCTGTCTAATGTGAGTTTTCCTACAAATGCTTGTATTCATTGCTTGGGGAACTCATGAAGATTAGTGTAATATTTATTCTGAGAGAGGAATGTTTAGGTAACAGAATCTCAAAAAATTGGTAACGTTTTTATACCACATAAGAGCTTTCCTGGTAATTTGCAAAAATAAAAGTGTTTAGGTGGTGTAGTACCTCGTACATGGAAGTAGAAACTCAGAAGAACTAATAGTTTCTTAGTTTGAATTTTGGTGACCTCATTTTGAAAACTGGGAATACATTCAAAGGTTTGAACTCAACTGAGGGATTTCTTGCGCCCCGATTTAAGGTTGTGCTCTCAGAAAAGTTGAAGAGAGCCCAGACCTCTGAACATGTGAAATCCAGGGTGCACAGCAAATGATTTATATGAAGAAAGTAAGATTTTCTAGTCACTTAGGAGCAAAAGTTAGACACCCGGAGCCACTGGGCACTGTTAGTGTACAGCCTTGCGATTGGTCAAGAGCTATATTGGTCGGTAATTATATGATAATTATATTTGGAGACGAGAGAGAAAATTTTGTATCTGGTAGTTCTATTTCTTATGCATAAACACCACTGAAATACCAAACCATTTCACATATATTGTTTTCTTTCTGTGAAAGGTGTGATTTATCTTGTTTTGTAGCCATAGCATGTGCGAAGATAACATGTTATTTTCTCATGTGAAGATATCATGTTGTCCATTTGCAGTTTTTTGTTTTAATTTGTGGTTCTTCTGCAACTGTCTTTATGTTATTATCTTTTCAGGAAAACTTTTTGTTAAATAATCATTGTGTACCATGCGATCGCTGCCGTAAAGGAGAGTTTGTGGTGGAGGAGTGTTCGCCAAAACAAAACACTACTTGTAGGAAACTTCCAACAAGTACACCCCCTTCCTCTTCTCCACATATTAACTCTCAAGAACCAGTTACTGGGACTAAGCCTGTTGAAAGAGGTACTGTACATGCCATGTAATTATTGTTACAAGACAAAATTAAATTCAGGTTAATAGTTTTTAACCTTGGTTGATTCTCGATTTCCTTTGTCTCCTTTAGAAGACAGTCCAAAACGTGTACATTGTCTTGTTGATTATCTTATAATCAAAGAAGAAAGAGAATTTGATCACCCAAACGTACAGAAAAAATTCTGAGCTCACTGATCCACAGTAAAAAAATATTTCCAATGATTGATTCACTGCAACATCAACATGTTGAAAATTTCAACCATTGAATTCTTTACAGAAACGTATGAACACCATCCCTGATAGTAAGTGCAAACCAAGTCTTTACTGTTTTCCTATTAGTCATAGCCAAATAGAGTTTCTAAAACAAAAGAAATAGGCATGTTTGATTGGTTAGAATAATTGAGTACACCAAAGAGAGCCATATGCCACTCTCAGGAATTTGAGGAGACAAAAGGTATGGGACTCTTGGTTGGGAAAAGGTTATTCCAAAAACTACCTGCTGTTCTGTAAACTTGTAGTGTTAGTATTAGGCTTTTACTGCAGATTTGTGCTGCCAGGACTTTGTATAGAAGTGTGAGAGTACTTTTTTCTTAGCATTAATTTGCTTCATGTCCCTTCATTGAAAGTTGTTATAAAAAGGAATTGATGTTCTTACTTAAATTTATATTTTGCAGCTGACCTTAACCCAACACCAGCTGAGATTAAAGCTCAAAAGACGTTTCAGGATGAGATGTGGGTGTATCGTGCTGTCATAATGCTATTAGTGTTGATCATATTAGGCCTGGTTCTTCACCAGAAAATAAACTTATGCCAAACAATTAAAACTAAAGTCACCACCCTGAAGAAATGCTCGGGTCCAAAAGGTGAGGAAGCTTTTACAACTTTGAAGCATTTAAGCTTTTCAAAAATGTAGTGAATAGCATGAGGTTGCCCCTTTGATGTTAACATCTTGTAGTCGTAAAGAAGTTTTTATCTCACTTTAAATAATTGTACGACTGATACTGACACTTTTGTGGCATCTTTATTTCAGAATCATGTGCTGTGTCAGCTGGTACCTCATTGGTTATAAAAGGTAACTGTGATTAAGCTTGATTGTAGTATCAACCAGAGAACTGTCTCCCTTATGATGGGTGCTGCTATTAAAGGGCGTGAAAGTACCTAGGGCTGTCGCTAAGGGTATACCTACTAACTCACGCGCCTTAGGCGTGAGTCTCACGCCTGCGGGTTGAAAACTTCGATCTCACGCCGGCTCACGCCTGCGGGCCAATTTCTCACGCCTGATTGAAAAATGTGAGTTGTTGCCGTCTTGCTTGACACAATTTCCAAAAATATGTTAACTCAGACCCATGTAAGGAATGAAAACCATGTGTAAAATGAATAAATGACAATACCTTCCTCGCAATCTCTGATTTTTGAAGTGAAAAGCACTGGGAGCGAGCTCGCCTTCGGCAGACTTCGGACGTCTTCAGAAGATTTCGGACGTCTTCGGAAGACCTCGGACTTCTTCGGAAGACCTCGGACTTCTTCGGAAGACTTCGGACTTCTTCGGGAATCTTCGGAAATGATCGTGTCGTCTCCAAAAATCCCAGCACTCCCAGGATAAAAATCTCACGCTTATATCTCAGAAAAAGTTGGCAAGTATATAAGGGGGTTGTCCACACCTGGTCTTGACCTCATCATCAGGCACTGTTCCTGAATGTTAGCATTAATACTTGAAAAATGGGTGTGTTCACAGAAGTGCCCAGCGAGTACCATACTCAGGCACCATGCCTGGGTGTCAATGATTTCAAAGTGCCGGTACAGGATTCTTGTTAACTGCTAGCAGTGGTCCAAAAATGGACCTTTTTCAATTTTGAGGCGCTTACTGTGAACAGGGTAATGTGAAGGATTGAGTGCCTGAAACTGCCTTCAGGATTGGAGGGCCAAGTCATTTACTTGTACTTTCTAGTTCATGTGGCAAACATCCTGTATATTGCTAGGACTACTTATGCGCTGTGATGTACTCTAACAAGAGGAAATACATCAGTGATAGCATCTCTTCTTTTTCTTTTTGTCAAATAGAAAATAACTTCAAATTCAGTAAAACCCCAGCAGATGTGACCGAGAGGCTAGCAATGCTCCTAAATGCAAGCAAGGATTGGAAGAGGTTGGCGGGTCTTATGAATTATAGCAGCGTATATACACAAAATTGGGATCTCACACCATGTGAGGCAACCCAAAAGCTGTTGCAGGACTGGTCACAGCGCTCAGATGCCACAGTCTTTACTCTGTACCAGTTCTTGAAGGAGCTCCGTAGGGATGATGCCGCATCGTTGCTTTTGCCATACCTCACTGGTCAGGTTCCCGAGTGTGAGACTGTGTAAGGAGAATTCATGTTTGTCCTCGACCTTCAGCTTCACTCTTGCGATACTTAAAGGGGCTATTTCACAAGGATAATGCTGCCATTTCTGTCCTAAAGTCATTACCAAGTACCTTTACCCATACACAAAATGCTCCTGAAGAGTTCTAAAGAACATATATAACACAAATTTCATGAGGGAGAACTATAAAACCATAATGATTTTGGGAGGGATTTTTGCAGGCTTTAAAAAGGTCGCTCCAACTTTATCAAGTTGCAATCCATGTCCATCCTTGCCATCCGTTGCAACAGAAGACAGGAAACAATTTCAATGCCTGAATATAGTCTTAAAAACAAAACTGGGCCATTATTTGTAAAGTTTAATTGATGCAAAAAACTTTTGGCTTTTTGAAAAGATAGCAAATAGCGTGAAATAGCCCCTTTTAAAATGTAAATTTCTGGGCATGGGTGTTTCTTGTTACTGTGAAAACAAAACTATTTTGGTCAACTGTTCTGCTGTAGTGTGAGGAATTTCCTTTCAGTGCTATTGTAGGGGACCATTAAAGTAGCCTGCAAATACAGCCATCTTTTCTTGCTCCTAGCCATTAGGGAAAGTTCACAGGAGAGACGTCTACCCCACAACATCAGAGACTCCATAATGATGATGTAAAACAATGTTTGCTTGATTAATTTGGTAGTCATGCGGTTTCAATATTTGTGTGTGTTTATACGAGTTGAGTTCTTCTGTGAACCAGCTGCAGCAAAACTCAAATGCTTTTTCTAAAGAACGATGTATTTCACACGGAATAACGACTGTTGATTGAGATTCATAGTGCTTTCATTTGACCTTTGTGACTGTTTGTCTGTTTGTCTTTTGTCGGTCATTTGCAAACAATAACTACTGCGTCAACCAATCAGGGCTCCTTACCAGATTCCAGACAGTTTTTATGTAATGAGAAATTCTGTTCTTGGGTCACAGACATCTCTTTTGCAAAACTTTCCTAGTGCAGTGGCGGATCCAGGGGGAGGGTCAGGGGGTACAAACCCACGTATCAGACCTTACGCTTGTTTGAGACTGAAATTCTTACATCAACAGGATCATCGTAATTTTATATCATTTTTTAACTTTCTGATATTTTTCATGAAATACACATTGCATGTTGCCACTAAACTAAATTCCAGGGATATTCAAAAATGTAATTGATTTTGAGTACCATCCTGTGATATGTTCGCCTATCGCAAAGCAGTATTTCCCGTGCCAATGGCGACTGGCGTTCACAGATTGAGAAACAAGTGGTTGTCTCTGCTTTCTCTGCTGGTCAACAATTATTGCAACAACTCAGCTGATAACATGCAACTGCGACTGGTGGGAGGGGATGTGGTGGAGAAGTAATTGGCCACAAAAAAGTTTAACAGTCCATTCTGAACCAAAGTTTGGACCCCCCCCCTCCCATCAAAAATTCTTGGATCCGCCCCTGTACTGGCAAGGAATCAGGTGAGATGGGTGCATTTGCTGGCTAAGCTATTTGGGGATCAATATGCAACAGCATGAAACTGTCCTTGATTTTGAACCAGTAAGGAATGGTTCTAGGGCACAAATGAGTTACTCACTGGCATGGCAAGTATGAGTGAGATGGTGTTAAAGGTATGAAAGTTATTTTCATGCTGCCCATTCCTTTTCCTACTCTGCCACCAGAGGGCCCCAGGGAGCTTGCTAGCAGGCAAATCATGTATGTATACAAACAATGTAATATAGCTGATAGAAATGATTTTTTTATACATAGTTGTACTTGTCAATTTGCGAGGAATTTTCAGTGGTATTATTATGGTATTTTTCCATTATTGCAAACAAAAAAAATTCAAGGAATATTTTTTTAATGCAAAGTAGGTACATGTAAATAATATTATTATAGTGAAGTTTGTTTCAAAAAGGATTTTAATGTTTCTTTTATAAGGAAAAAGTAACAGTTTATACTTGGACCAGAGTTTCTCTGTGCTTGTGGGTTTTTAAAGAAAAAATTATTTTCCTGAGGTGCGGGATTGGTGATCATAACAATATGAATAATGATTATAATTATTATTTTGTACACGTGATCAAATTCTCTTGCAATTAAGAGACAAGCAGCTTATCAAGGCATGTAAAATATTAATTAAAAGGCTATTTTTTATCATTATTTTTCCACAAAGACAACAGAGTTTATTTTTTACTCTTGAGAAAAGTGATTGTCAAGACTTCACCTCAAAATGTTATGTCTACCTATTTCCTTGATTAATCACTCAAGGAGGTTTATTTTTTCATTGCTTCAAAAAATAGGTTAAGTGTTGATTATGGAGGAGAATGTATAGTATGTCAAAAAAATGTTTGGACAGCATTGCAACTTGTGGTACTAGGTGTGTTTTTATATATCCTGAAGTATTTACAAATTGCCGTTATAGGACCTTTTTCTCATTTTTAGCCAGGTTATGTTCAGAAAAGTTGCTTGGCTGTGAGTAGTTCTTCTGGCTCACCATGCTTGTAGACTTTCTTCCCTTAAGGAAAGTGGAAAAAGCCTATTCGCAGTCAAGAAAGTTGTTTAAGTTGTTAAGTATAGACAGAAGAAAACAAAGCAAAATATTGTCAAGTTAGCATGATGTTTATTTGACAAATCACTCCATTGAAAAACAAATTTAAGTTATGTCGCAACTTAGTCTTAATTTATTCATGGCACAATAACGGGGCTATGTCACAAGGGTGTTGCTGTTTGGGGGTCATTTCTGTGCTAAAGTTAGACTGAAAAACGGTATTTTTGCATATTCAAGTATGCTGGAGCAGTCAAACAAAAGGTCTGGAATGAGGCTGAAAACAGAGAGCGAGACAGGGGAGAGATGCTAAAAGTACGCCCAACGGGCGTGTGAGGCTCGCCCTTTGCACGCATAAGACTCTTACGCCACGCTTTACCCATTTCTTTACTGATTTGGAGCAAAAAATGACTGTTTTGCAGTCTATGCTAAAGTCATTAATTACTGCCTTTGCCTCGACACAAAGTGCTCCTGTAGGGTTATGGAGATGATATCAAACAAATTTCATTGGAGAGCACTTAACGTAATAATTTTTGGTGATTTTTGTTGGCATAGCATTAAAACTCAAAATAGTTGGCCCAACTTTTTCAAGTTTCAATCTATGCCCATCCATAGCAATAGGTGACAGGATATCAAACATGAGACGCAGTGTTTCATCACCAGATGAAACACCGAGAAGAGAGTTGAAAAGACGACGCGCAGCGGAGTATTTTTGACGAACTTCGAGGTGTTTCATCTGGTGATGAAACACTGTGTCGAATGTTTGATATTTCTTCTCAAACAAAATCATTTTTGAAGGAGAAATTAAAGATGCAAAAATGAGCAGTTTTTCATCTGATATCCAAACACTCATTAAACATTAATTTCCTTTGAATTTTCTTTATGAATTATTAACGAGTTTGAGAAATTATGTCTCAAATGACAGAAGTATATAGAGAATACTTCATGGAAAGTGCTGGCGTACGGTATTTACGCATGAGTTGTTGACGTATCAGAAATCGAACGAGTGAGCGCAGCGAACGAGTAAGATTTCTGATACAAAAACAACGAGTGGGTAAATACCGTACAAAGCACTTTCCATGTGGTATTGTGTTTATTATAAACATACTGAGACATTCATCATTTTGGCGGCCTTTTTATTTTAAATATTTCAAAAATGCTGAAATTTGCCGCTACACACTTACCGCAAAATGACAACGAAAACGAAGTATCAGCTTTTTAGTAAAAACGTTTGTTAAAAACATAACTGACGGTAAGGATATGAGGTAATCCAAGAACTATAAGGAATCTTAACTGTTTGTTCTCAATGCACAATTGAAAATGTGTGAATTTAAGTAAAATGGCCGGTTTCAATATAAGCTTAAGCTTAAATGAAAGGCAAAGTAGCTCCGATAAAAAGCACAACAAAAGCTTACGTCTCGTTCTGTTTTTCCCTTTCCGCTGTTGTTTCGCCGGCTCTCTACCGTTTTCTTTATCGACAGTGAAACAAACGAAACTATTCCACTCTATTTCCGAAATGTTTTTCACTTTTTTAGCGAGAAAAACTCTTTGAGTAAAACTTTTCCCGTTTAATGTGTGCGAAGCGACGCTGCAAGCTGCAATAAAAGGCGGGAATTTTGGCGCGAAACTCACACACCTCTGTGGCTTCTGATTGGACGTATCATTTTTCTCACACGTGAAAAAACATCGTTCGCGATTCTGATTGGACGTATCATTTTTTTCACGTGTGAAAACCATCGTTCGCTCCTCTGATTGGCTAGAACTAGTTTGCGTACGAAAATTTACGACATAGCTTTTTGGTGAGTATTTCTCAGTATGTATATAATAAAACATTATTTTTGGAATTCAACTGATGCAAAGAAGTTTTCGCTCTTAAAAAACATAGCAAATAGCATGACATAGCCCCTCTAACCATATAACAAGTGGACCATAATAGGCCTTTTGCAGTAGTTGATCACGTGATCAACTTTCGGTAAACACGAAAAACTCTTATGTTGTTTTATGTTATAAAACTCTTCTTGTGAGAAAAACTCTTATTGCCACCCAGTCACACTTGAGTGGTTTTCCGTGCAACTCCTTGTAATTTCTGAATTTTTTAAACTGTTGTTAATCTTTCCTTTACCCATTTAAGGGCTCAAAGTGCCTGTTATGAATTAAAAGGAGATTTGGGCCCCATAATGCTTAAGGAAGAATTTCATAACAGTTTGAAAATTTCAAAATTGACAAGGATTTGTATGGAAAACAATTCAAGCATGACTAGGTGGCAAAAGATGTTTTTCTCATACAAATCCAATCTAATTTTTGGCAGCCATTGCAATCACTTCTTTTGAGATTCTGAGAATTTAAAGATTACCTTATTATAATACCCTCTTAATTCAGCCCGTGCTAACAAAATTTTTCAAAAGTGCACTGTTTTTGTGTTTACCGAAAGTTGATCATGTGATTAACTAATGCAAAAAGGCCTATTATGTTAAATCCTCAAATTTTTACAAGTTCGCCCACAAGCCTTAAAATGTATGTTGCCTTGTTTCAATTAATCTTATTTGATTCAGTAAATTTTGGTGATTGGGAACGCCATGTAGGTGTAATGAAATTGTACATTCAAATGAATGAGATGATCAGTTTTTGTAAGTGTAGTAATTTTAGATTATTAATGCAGGGATGTTCTTAACCCTTCAGTCGATAATTATATGCTCTAATTTTGTTAGCTTTTTAAAATAAATCCTTTAACCCTTCTTATCCAATAATGATGAGCCTTAATGTTATGTAGTGTTTGATACATTGAAATTCTTATTTTGAAAATGTCAAAATCAGTTGACATGATGTGAGAATTTTATACTTAGAAAATCTCGTTTAGGATACTCTCCTATGGTTTTTGTGCATGTCACATTTTACACAGGGTTCGTACAGAGTCTTGATTTCTTGAAAAAGTCTTGAGATTTGCCCTTGAAAAAGTCTGGAAAATAGAGATCAAGTCTGGACAAATGGTAAAAAGTCTTGAGTTTTTTCAAAGTTACACCAAGTGCTTTGTATGTGTTTTTCAACCTTGCCTGTACGTTTGCTGTGCATCATAAAAAAAGCCTTGTGCTTGTGTTTTTTAAGGCCTCTCTCGATCACCTACTTGATGACCCTGAGTCTGGAAAAAGAAATTATTGTTTTGGAAAAGGTCTGGGAAAAGTCTTGGGTTTGGAATCCAAAAATCTGTACAAACCCTGCACATTTAAAGGATTTTGTGAAGCTTGGACTCTACCTAGCAAATACAACAGAAGGCTAATTTCAGTATTGAATATTTAAGGGTTAATTGGAATAATATTATTTTAGCAGATTATAATGAATGTTTCTGCATTTAACCTAATAAATTAACTGCCGGTCAGGCTTTTAGGGACTAGCATTAATCAATAGTTGTTAGATTACAGCATATTTTCAAAAAAAAAAAACTAGTTATTTTACATCTTGCACCCCTTGCGGATTCCCTTGAAAATGGGAAATTATAACAAAACCAGTGAATGTAGCTTGTGGCAGCAGTATATTATTTAATTAGATGGAGGAATATTTAAGCGATGAAGTTTATGGAGTGTTGCCAATTAAACCATTTAGCAAATTATTGGTTAATGTTACGTAACTAACTGGCAAAGTCAGTTTTAGTTAGAGTTGCATCCTAAGCAGTTTATTGAGCCAATAGTTATTCTGCCAATTTGTTATACATTGGAAAACTGTATTTAATAAAAAAAATGACTGAAATTAAAGGTCAGATTCTTTTTGGCAAGTGCTTGCTTGACTTGTCTCAGTCGAGAATAAAAATTTTATCCTCCATAATAATATTCTCCAATATTATTTAATAATATTGGACCCCTGTTGTCTTCATTAATGCGCAGAGTAAAGAAGTTGTTTTAAACAACTGAAGGCAAATAACGACAAAGTTCGAGGTATGATACAAATTTTAATTATTAGAAATTTGCGCCTTCTCTTTCTCTCTATAAAGCATATACTCTTCCAATCTCTCCATTGTCTCAGGCGATCCATGCCTTCTAACGTAGGCCTGTCAGTTCAGAACAAGGAAAAGCAAGATTACAAGAAATGGCTTAAATGCTCTTAACTAGAATTAATGTGCATGTTTTAACCATCAGCATAAGTTGCCGACACCCCCATAAGTGTGTTGTCTATTGTTGTTATTCTGTTGTCCAGTCTGTTTTGTTGTTCCATTGTCCAGTCTACTGCGTTGTTCCGTTGTGTAGTCTATTTTTCGCAGTCTATCGCATTGTCCTGTTGTTCAGTTATTGTCCAGTCTATTGTGTTATTCTGGTGTCCAGTTTATTGTGTTATGTTATTTTCCAGTCTATTAGGGTATACCATTGTCCATTCTACTGCATGATAATGTTATTGTCTAGTCTATGGTGCTGTTCTTTTGTCTGGTTTATTGTGTTATGCTACTGAGCAGTCTCTTGTGTTGTTCAGTTTATTCTACTCTGTATTGTCCAGTTTATTCTACATTGTCTATTGCTTGGTCTATAGAGTGTTTTTACGTGATGTCATGGCGGCCATATTGGTGTCCCAAAACAATGGAACAGCGGCCATGTTGGTGTGCCAAACCAGTCCTGTGGGAGTTGAGTTCCTTTGTTATGCAAACGCTTTCTTTTGTTCCAATAACTTTGCATAGATGCTGGCCACGTGAGTGAAAACACACTATTGTTTTGCTAATGTCCAGTCTGTCGTTCTGTTCAATTCCCCTGTCAACTGTGTTGCTTTCTATTCCCTGGTCTTTTGTTGGATGTGTTGTTTGTTTGTTTGTTTTTTTTCACAGACTGTCCAGTCTATTAATTTCATTCAGTGTTAGAACCATTCATAACTTACCCGCAACATAAACAATCCTTTAAGATTGTTTCTGATTGCTTGTTCCGCTATCTTACTGTAGGGATGCAGAAGATGATGAAGTTTTACCACTTCCACGCAGTCTTCCCAACTGTTAAGAAAAATGTGACCGTTAAATGGCACATCTAGTTCATACTTTAACCAAATTTCAACAAAATGTTAAAAGTCCAAATTCTTTGTAACAGCTTTGCCTGCTGAATTCCAGTAGAGTTTTTATAATGAAAAAAGTACTGAAAGCAAAAACGTGATGAATAATTATTTTATTTATCCTGCTAACAGAGTCTCCTTCGATCTTCCTTGAAGCAACTCTACTAGCAGGGTATATTTCATTAAGTCATTTATAAAAAGTGGACAAATCTTGTGTGATGTGAGTATACGTGATGAAGTAAATATGTGATGATAGACACTATTATATATTTTAAAGCTCACAATTTGCATTATTAAACATATCAAGTCAAGTCCCTTAAAACAATTCCTTACAGGTCTCTCGCCATCATGTCTTCAATTAGTTCCATTATTCTTTGAGCCTTTACAAGGTAATAAACCAGTCCTCCAAAGTGTCTCGTTGATCTCAAAAGATCAAACTTGTTACTGAGTACAATGTCTTCATAAGTCTTCTGATGTACCTGGTGCAAAGAGAGAAATACACCCTAAGATCAAACTTTGAATTCTCATTTGTTGGCCCTATATGTTTTCTATAAAAGTGGTAGTGAGAAGTTCTTGAAGTATCAACTCCTTGTATCCGGTGTGATCATGTCCATAATTCCCATGACCTCTCTGTTTTACAAAGCATTGATATTACAAAAAGAAATTTGATGCTGGTCAATCTTAAGGCTTAATTAGAGGATTAATACAGTTGAACCTTCATGTGCAACCACCTCTCATAATTAAAGACAACCTCCCATAAGCAACCAACAACTATCCACAGTGCCAAAATTATCCCTGTCAAAGCCCTATTATTAGAACCTTTCAAAAACGACCATCTTTCATAATCAAACAAAACCACTTTTTGGCCCGACAGTTTTATAGTTTTACATTGCTTTTAACTTCCACTATAGAGCAACCACTTGACACATGGCTTGGTCTCTTTGCTTTATGTACTATGCCACTGGTAGACAAAGAACTTTCAGTGACAACACACAAGCATATATTGTAAAATTCTGAAAATAAGCCCCTCCATATATAAGCTCCTCCAAATATAAGCCCCCCAAAACGGTAATGCAAAAAACCCTTAAATCGCCCCTCCAAATATAAGCCCCCCCGGGGGCTTGTATTTGGAAAATTGCCCTCAAATACAAAGTTAAACAAAGCAAAAACAGTAAATTTACTTCCAACAATAAGGCTAGCCCAATCGATTTTGAAACACAAATTTTCCTCCGTAGATAAGCCCCTCCATATTATAAGCCCGTCCAAAAATAAGCCCCTCAAAAAGGGCCTTTGAAAAATATACGCCCCGGGGCTTATTTTCAGAATTTTAAGGTAACTTCTAAGAAATTCCACGCAATAAATAATTCTCTGCCAAAAAGAATATGTATGCAGACCTCTTCTCAGAAAAGACCTCCTGTGGTTTCATTCTCTTTCAGGCTAACACTTTCTGTACCGTAAACGATCTAATAAAGGCCCACTTCCAAATAAACGCCTCTTATCCAATAAACACCCCCCTTATGCTGTTAAGTTAGTATTAAACGCCCCTCTCTAATATACGCCTCCTGTCTAATAAACGCCCCCCTTGAAAATTGCCCCCAAATACTAGGAAATGGCAAAATAGAGCAAAATCAATCAATTTATTAATTTCATTGCTTGATTAACATCAGTTTGTGTATTATGTCATGTTCAATTTCTAGATAAGCCGTCAGCCCGCAGAGTCGAGATTCTGTTAACACAAAAACGTTTTTAGCCAAAAGCATACTGTATACAGTTATGTTGAGTTCGTTAAAATAAGTTACAAGAATAAACGCCTCTCTCTTTTAAATGCCTCCCATCTATTAAATGCCCCCTCTTGGACCCCTAAAATTAAATAAACGCCCCGGGTGTTTATTAGATCATTTACGGTAAGCGACCACTAAATCTTTTCATTTTGGTGGTCTCTCAAGGGAGGTTACCACTAAGTTCAACTGATTCGATTAACCCACAAAGTAAAGGGACTAAAAAACTAGAAAATGTTTCCTCTCAGTATATTTTAATTTTACTTACTCTGATATAAGCTGCTGAATCAGGCTCAAACTGTACAACAGTCAGATCAAGAACATCTTCATGGCGATTCTGCTGAAACACTCTCTGCAAAACAGAAGAAATACAGCTTTAAAACAGCTGACTTGGAAACAAAATACCACAACCTTTCTATCAAGTATCCCCTCTCTTTTTACATTTCTTCTGTACTGTTGAACAGTAAAAAACTTAGTGCCTCTAACTGACACTAGAAGTGACTGTAAAAATTCTAGAATTTCAGGCCACTTCCAGTCTAAAAACCTCACTGCTGCTTGCTTATAAAACTCCACTCCCTTACACATGTGAGGTCGACTTGTGGCAATTCATAAAAATTCCTGCACAGAAATATAATAATGATTTATTATTCAGAACCAACTGTACCAAAATAATAGTGATTAGCACATTGCATAAACTCAATTGGAGTTACTTTGTCCATTAAGTTTACATTACCTTAAGGTTTTCATCTTTTAGCAGTTCAGGTATTTCATGTTTTCTCCCTGGTTTTGGAAAGTATATCTGATTCATTCTGTCCCTTTCCTCCCACCTGGCTTTTCGTAATCTTCCATTTGCCTCTCTTATTGTTATTAACCTTGTCTGAATAAGAAATAAACACTCAAAGTTTTAAAGTACAGTCAACTCTTGCTTAACCTTGTACAGTGTGACAGGCAAAATCGTGAACACTTGAAATATGTCAGGGATGTTTATTGTGCTATGACCAATCACAGCAAAGATCAAGACATGACCTGGCCACAAAACCACAAACTAATTGATGACCTTGCTTGTGGTTTAGTTTTCTTATGCTTGATTGGCTTTTTTTCTTGGAACACAATAACATAATATTCCCAGTGTTCATGATTTTCCTGGTTTGACTGTAAGTGCCAAATTTATATCTGCATGGTACACATTCTTAAGACTTAAATCTCCATACATTTTGTGAAAAATTTAGTTGTGAGAATTTGTTAAAAGATCGATCATTTTCCCTTCCCTTCTCTTTTATTAACTCTCATAACCCTTCTCCTTGATTATATATTGATACCTATGTTATAAGAAGAGAATTGGTCAGAGATGGTTCTATAAAATGGACACCTGGCCCCAGTTGTTGAGAAGGTGGATAGTACTATCCACAGTATAAATCTTTATCCAGTGGGTAGTGGTTTCCTTAACACTTATCCACAGGATGGAGATTTTTCCAATGGATAGTGTTATACACCTCTTGAACACCTGGGGCCTTGTGTATGTCCCAGGCTTTTGTAAGATCGTGACTCTAAGACAGACATGCAGTTGGGGTTGGTCATGACATCTAACAGGAATGGCAATGCGAATGTCAAAATAGCAATGGGTTTGATACACAAAACAAAACAGCTGCTGTCACCCAGAAAGAGCACTTCTGTAATCATTAATCTTACCCTGTTGCACACACTGGTACTAATATCAGTGAAGACATAACTTGACTCTGAAAAATGAGCTATGTCCTTATTTTCTTCCAACACTTCATCGATCTCCCGCCGTTCTTCCATCACAGGTGGCATTTGAAGTAATTTTTCAGCTTTCCCTTCAATTTCATGTTGAGCCTAGAACAAAAAAAATACATAAAAATATATAATAAACACCTTGCTAAAACAGACATCTGAAGTGGGACAGTGACTAGCTCCAGATGTCTCTTCTAAAAACATTTATGGGATGGGTTCCCGTGAATTTTCACGCAACCAAAAAATTGTTACTGATCGTTTCCCATGATCTCCTGGGCATGGAACTGAATTATTGTTTTCCATGGGAATTCAAGGGCTTGGTTTTAGAGAGGAGAGACCCCTGGGAATTTGAGCTAACTGCTCTAAAAGAGGAGAAAAGCCCCCTGCCCACCACATACATACCCCTCCCCCTCCTCTAAAAGAAAAATGTGTCAACTGTCAAATGGCCGATAATCGCCTGAATGTTGGCTGAGATACTGCAGAAATTATTCAAAATAAGTAAAAGATGTAGGATTTCTGTACAACTCCATAACATGCATAACTTAACATAAGATTACATGTACATTGTACGCATGTGTCAAATAGTATCACAGGTAGCCCAAGCTCGAAATATGAAACCCAGAAAACGGCCATAAATCGGCCCGTGGACCACACAGGAGAGACGTAACACACATTTTAAGTAAGGTAAGCTGTTTTTTATTGAAATCCTTTCATTTTCGTAGGTTAGAGAAACGATAGGTTTTCTTCCCATACAAATCCTTATATTTTGAATGTTACGCAACAATGCCGATGCTCGCCGATGCTCATATTTCGAGCTTAGGCTACCTGTGATAGTATGAAAAATATGCTACGGGCATAATAAATGTAGGGGGTTGTACGGAAATCTTACAGCAAAAGTACCCTTTGAAGTAAAAAAGATGTATCTCTAACCTGTAGAAACTCGGAATCTGTCATTAATTTGTATGTGGGAACAGTCAGATCTTGTTTGCGTGCAGAGTAGATTTTGTCCAAGTTGTGACCCGTGATTTTCTTCAAAATGGATCTTACATCTTTGTTATCGAAAGGTAGAAAGTTCGGATGGCTTTTAGAAGATTCATTCGCGCAAAAGGACCTTGAAACTAGCAATCGTAAAGGCGTTTTAAAAAGGCGAAATCTACAAGAGGTCGCCATGTTGATTATTTCACCATACATGACGTACTGTGTAGTGGTAATAGTGTACTGCTGACCAATCTTATTTCATCGGGGATGGGGTCGGGGATGGATAGGGATAAAAGCCAAAAAACACAAACAAATATTTTTAAATCCTGCGAGTTTCTTTCGATAAAAGTACTATTTTTTTAAAATTAAAGCATATGTGATAAAAACGTAGAATTAGTCAAATGAAAACCATCACTTGAAAGATTTGTCAAGATTCTGGCATCACTTCTACCCTACCCGACTCAGGTGTCTTAAAAACTCGGACAAGATTCAAGATGGCGGTCGTTTCAGCCCTGCTTCGCTACTGCATGAGGCATCCAGCTCGTGTATTGTGTATCAGTTTGTTAGTGCTACTTGTAATCGCCAGCCGGTTTCTTTATTCTTCGGTTCCGGAACAGCAGCATCTTCACGAGCTAAATATTATGGCTGGCAGCTTATCACATGTGGGTAACAGAAAACTTGTAAAAGCGAAGGGATACCAACCTATTTTGCCTGTAAAACATCTAGGTGTTGAATTAGAAAATAGTGAGTTTAAACAGGCGAAAGGGAAAGAACGCGATGAGAAAGAACATGGGAAAAAGTTCGCAAAGTCGGGTGAAATAAAGACGAATTTCGAGGCCAAGGCATCAGATGCAACAGAAGATAGTTATCACGAACAAAAGATTGAAAATGACTTAACTCATCAGAAAATTCCGGACAGTGAAAGGATTCGTGAACTTGCAGGAAAATTACCACCGTTTGAGGAAGCTGAAAAAGAAGATGAAGGTGAAAATGAGTCAACCCATCGGAAAATTGCAGACACTGAAAGATTGCATGGAAATGCAGGAAAGTTATCCCCATTTGAGGTAGCCGAGAGCAATGTAGAGAGCGAAAATGACTTAAATGCTCAGAAAATTCCAGATAATAAGAAGAATCATGAAAATACAGAGAATGCATTGTTCCCTAAAGTAGCTAAAAAGGATGAAGGGTTCCCACAAACAAAGATATCACAAGAAAAGGGAAAGCAAATGCACAAAGCACGACATGATAAAGTGACCGTAAGGAAAGATCGAAAGAAGAGCCAAAAGCATGACCCTTCTCGACAGAAGAACAACATCTTAATGGTGCTTGCCAAAGTTGGCCAGGCAAGTCCCCTTGCTCAACGGTTCAAGCGTTGTATCAAGTCAATATGTACACATTCAACAATACACCTGACTTTTCATATTTTAACTGACAATCTGGGGAAACTGACAAGTGACAATACCTTTAATGAAGCTGCCAAGGTGTGTAGGAATGGATTGAACGTGACATACTATGATGTTGGGGAGGTGGTAAAAAAGGTCCAGCCAGTTATTAAAGATCTCAAGGTAAAACTTGGTTTCCATACCAGCTAACCCTTTAAGCCCCAATATCCACATACAAATTCTCCAAAGTGATCTCCATACACTTCCGTAAAGAATTAGTTGAGAGAATTTGACATAAGATCAAAGCATTTTTCCTGAGGTGATCATTTTGTTAAATCTCGTAACCTTTTCTTTTGATAATGTACTGATATTGTGTGGAGAAAATTTATGTTGATCACTCTTGGGAGGGTGCTTGAAATGAAAATTTAAGCCTGACAGGTTCTTAAATGTTAGGTTCTTATAAGTGGGGTTTTACTGTAATGTGTGCAAAGCCTATGTTACAGGTCAAAATTAAATTCAGGTTAAAAGTTCTTAACCTAGGTTGATACTCAGTTTCCTTTGTCTCCTAGACCTGATTATAATTCAAGAATTAGGGCTAGGAGACAAAAACGGAAATTGAGAATCAACCTAGCTTAAAAATTTTTAGCCTGAATTTTGTTCTGGGCCCTCAACAGTCTAGATGAATACTATTACCAGAAATGAGTTTCGAATTTCCCTTTAACATTACTGGCAAATCAACAACGGCTTTGTTAACAGGCCATTCATTCATGGCATGTCCTCGAATCCTGGTGCACAGGTGGGGGCCCACAATAAGAATTTTTGTGTGTTTCACAGATGGACTACCCTGTGAACAGAGGCTACATTTTCACTGTGTGAGCTGGCCTGCGAAAAGTAGCCTCTGCCAACAACCGTTCAAGTCCGTTCAGAAATCTGGACGAATAAATTAAAAAAACGGTTTTTTCCCTGTTCTTGACCAGTTTAGAACATTGCGCGAGTCTTGCGTAGCAGATCAGAGGTGTCGCAATTTTTTATTCCTGTGAAACTCGCGCCATTTGATGACAGACGTGACGATTACTTTTGCTTGTGAATCGCGTGATGAATTTTGCATGTGCAGGATAGAAAATTGAACGCTTTTCGGCAGAGGCTACTTTTGGCACGACAGCTCACAGCGAAAAATAGCTCCTGCTCGTAGGGTACAGATGGACTTAACCAGAAGTTTAGTTCCATCTGTGGTGCAGGCTGCTCTAACAGTTTCCCTTGTTTCATACAGGGTCTGGCTTGGCTTACCTGATTTCATACAAGGCTTGTAAAAATGCATTTAACCAATTCAAGGTTGATTTCTCTAATGCCACAATCATCACTTTGTGTTTTTCCTTTATCTTTCAGCCCATCTTTACCAATGGTGATCCCAATTCTTACTACAGTGATTCTCTGTTCTTTGTATCAACTGCAATTCATCATGTTTTGCCTAAAAATATGATGCGCATCATATCACTAGATTCAGACCTGCTTTTCCAAGCAGACATCAAGCATTTGTTTTCTGAGTTTGATACCTTCAAGTCCAGCATGGTCCTTGGTCTTGCAAGAGAACAACAACCTGTCTATAGACATGTTTTGCACATGTTTCGAAACCGAAATCCTGGCACAATTGTCGGCGGACCACCCCCTAATGGCCTTACAGGATTTAACAGTGGGGTAGTCTTAGTCAATCTACACAACCTGCGCAAATCAAAACTGTACAACAGTCTCTTAAATGGCAGTGTAGTGAAAGAACTTGCCAATAGGTACTCTTTTCAGGGGCACCTTGGCGATCAAGACTTTTATTCCTTAATCAGCTTGGAATACCCTGAACTCTTCCACATCCTTCCATGTTCGTGGAATCGCCAACTGTGCACTTACTGGAAGGATCATGGATATACTGAAGTCTTTGATTCATACTTTAACTGTTCTGGACCCATTCATGTGTATCATGGCAACTGTGGGACTAAAATGCCTAATGAATGATACAGGAGTTTACAGTGAGGTAAAGTTCAATGGTGTCCTGTGGCACAGATTGAATGAGCTAGGAGGTAGTTTAACGTCAGCACAGGCATACCAGTAGACTGCAGGCAGCTCATTGTCTAGTGAGCAAACAATCACGGTAAGGCTAGCAGAAACAAATGAGCAGGGAACATCTGAGAAGGAGACAATTCCTTGGTTCACTTGCTTGTAACAAGACCACTCACTAACAATTCCAAGGAATTTTATCAATGTAGCACATGTGCTTTAAGCTCCATTTGCTGAAGAATGGAGAGGACACTTCCTGTTTTCCTTATTGTAGTTTTCTAGATCTGCTTAACAGATGCCTCAAGCACTGATCACAGCTTTCGTAGACAATACAACTATTCCACATTACCTGATCATGACCTTGGGTGGACAGTTCCATGGGGGAGAGTGGTGCGAAATGAAGAGCAAATGGGAAAAATCCGCACCCCCTCGTTGTTTCCGTGTTCAATTTTTCTTTGAGCCTTCCCCACTACCTGAACGGCTGAAACAGGCTAAAAACTAGCTAATGTCTTATCAAGGAGGGGAGAAGCAATAACCCAAAGCCATATGCATCATCAACAGACAGCTCATCCCAATGATTCATATGCTAATATAAATTTTACTCTCAATTTTCATAGAACCAATATAACTTAGGCGCTGATACCCTTAACTTATTCTCATGCATCTCTTTTGTTGTTCATACGACCTTTTCAGCAGGTGTAATCCAAAAATTAGGGAATATGATGAGGGAGATTAGAGCTGACCCCAGGAGTTTACAGTTTACATGAACTATTTGAGATGACCCCCCCTCCCCCCACACACACACACACACAACCTATCGGACTGAATCCCCCACCCTATTTTTATCAAATGAATGATCAAGTTGTTGATGTGGCACACAATAATATTATTTAACTTTTCACAATAACTTATTTGCGAAAAGAGATCAAGGGAAAGGAAATTAATTTTATAATGTACATATCTGTAAATCTAGAGACATCAGATTGTTTTATAGAATAGACGTAGGATATGGTATGTTCCATATGTAACTAAATTTATAAAATAGTATATTTGTCAATGAAAATGTCCTTTTATATGCACACATGCAAGTTTATTTACTTTCCACACATTTAAATCCTGTTATTAACCCTTACTGCAGAAAATTAATTGGGATAATATTTTGTCTTTAAGGACATTTCTCAAGTTTCCCCGAAACTACAGGTAACCACTTTAAAAGCAAAATATGATTCATTCCTTCTTAAACCTGCTCGCTAAGTACATTGGTACGCTGGTCATCCCAGTTGTTGGTTCATTTTATAGTTGGTAAAAGTAGTACGCTAGTACGTAAGAACACTAGTTATCAGCACTATATTCGCTAGTACGTTGGTACGCTGGTCGTCCCAGTTGTTGGCTCATTTTATAGTCAGTAAAAATAGTATGCTAGTACTGATGACTAAGCAAAAAAGTACAAAAAGCCATTCCTAAAACAGGCAGCATAATTGTGTAAACAATGGGGGGTTGGGGGGGGGGGTGTAAAAAATTTTTTTTTCCGGCCCTTCAGGCCTCTGTTTGGTTTAAAAATAGGGTCACCCCTGGATCCACCACTGCCACTGTTCAAGCTACCCGTAGTAAGCAAAACAACACGACTTTTAATTGAAGGACTCGTATCATTTTGTTCTCCAAAGCCTACTCCATTCTGCAACAGGTCTCATAAATTTTGTCACTGATTGCTGAAAGTAAATGCTATCCTGGCAGCGCAACATACAGTAGAGGGTTCATAAATAGCTCCAGAAATAAATAGTAGATAAGCTCAATCCTAACTCGCCCCCCCTTCCCCCATCTTTACGTGTTTTGCATTAGGAAGACAACTAAGAAACTGGTCACTTCTGCAGGCGCAATCTTTTCCGCTACATTTGGGTGCGCACCTTGGTGAACTGTCGTCAGGGTCAGTTGACAATGAAAAATATGTCATACACATTTTTTACGACACATACTGCCAAATTCTTGTCCTTTTTAACAGCTAGTTTATTTCCTGTAACCTTAATTACAGTACTTACACTGCATTTTGAAAGGAAAACCCTTCATATGTTTTACACCCAATATATTCCCTCTCCCTCTCTACACTCAATTTTTCAATTATTAGTAAAATCCTCTGATATTAATCTCCTTATTGCTTAAGCCAGTTAAAGATTCAAATGATGCCTTCTTTACTTTTCAGTAGACATATATTATTGGTGTGAACTTGCAGTTAAAAACTGCCAACATTAATGACAAACCATGTCCATACCTGGAAAATACTCTTCTGTCTCTTCTATCCTTTACGTTAATTATGAAACCTCTATTTTTCATTTTCAGCGTCTTAAATATTAAACTTCATTGCAGTTTCAGCACCATCAACACATTCAGCCTACATTTTTCACATTTCTAGTTTATTTTCCATGTTAATCTCAATGCTATGAAACTATCCTTCACCCTTTTTAGGTTCATTCTTTTGTTTTGACAAACAAATCTTTAAGGGTTTCCATTAAACGTCAGATATCGCTCACAGGCTATATCAGACAGTTCTGAGACAGAGCTCCTGTATTCAAACAGCAAGGGTCACTTGCTGATTTTTAAGGAAGAGAAAACAAAAGCGATGATAGTTGACTATTCTTTAGAAGCTTGTGCCAATTCACTTTTTCCGTTTCTTAAATTGATGCAGTTGTGCTTTTTTGTTGTTGTTTTTTTCATCTCAGGCAATTCTTATTTTTCTTTTGCTTTAACTTCATTAGCATACATTAACATACAGCCAAAACAAAAGAAAAACAAAAACTAGCTAAAATAAAAAATTAACTGCAATATTGAGAGCTGAAGGTAATGTACACATAGGCTAGCTTAGCAATACATTTTATAGATCCAGAGAGAACTTAAGTGTTATGCCCAGTGAATAAATATTATTTGACTGTACAATTATGATGATTTGTCATGAATTCTTTATCATTTTTGCCACCGTCCTGTTTCCACTATGTGAAGAATATACATTTTGAGGCAAAAAGGAATGCTTAGAGAATTTACAAACTCCAGAGAGCATGGTGAGAGCATCTTGCGGATTGCAAGACGACAGAGGCGTTTCAAGCTTTTAGGCCTCACTGCAAAATAATGAAATAGAAATTATTTATGTTAAAAAAATATGACAACAAAACGAAATTTTACAAAATACATGTGGGTACTTTGAGGGAATTTAATATAATAGCAGGAACATATAACAAACCAAGATCACAGGAAGAGCTGGAAAAATGGGATTTGCACAATGAGTGCTGAGTGAAGAAAGAAAGAAAGAAAGAAAGAAACAAGAAAGTCATTTGCTAACTCTTTTAAATTCATGCCAGTCATTTTTATTAGCTTAGGGAACCCCAAAGAACTAAATATAGAGCAACAGTATTCTGCATTGTCATACAGCTGAATCCGTGAGCAGGTAAGAGAAGTGAATCCTGTGTTCTGATTGGCTACCCGAGCAGATTGACTCATCTCTCTGTTTGGCCATTAACCCTTTAAGTCCCAATATCCACATACAAATTCTCCAAACTGATCTCTATACATTTCCTTAAAGAATTAGTTGAGAGAATTTGATAAAAGATCAAAGCATTTTCTCTTACGTGATCATTATATTGATTCTCATAACCCAATCTCTTGACAAATTATGTATGGATATTGTTAGGAGAAAATTAATGTTGGTCACTATTGGGACTTAATGGGTTAATAAATCCTTTATTCACCAAGCTTTTTTTAGTCAAGATAGCTAGATATTGGCCTAAACTCATAAACACAAAAAGAATTGGCCATATAATTATATCTAAATCAATTATCACAAAAAGAGGTCTTTCTTTCAGTGAAATCTTACCTTGACTTTCCCAGAGCAGCTCTAACAGCTGTTGATAAGACCTACACAGCTCCACATTTGAAGTGTTTCCATATCTCGTCATTAAGGACTGAACAACAGTCTCTGCCGAGTTACCATTGTCATCCATGATGTCACATCGTGCTCCATACTCAAGGAGAAGTTGTGTTAAAGGCCCTGACTCTTCTCCCCTGAGAACTTTAATAAAGAGCAACAAAAAATGAATTACAACCGCTGCTTTCTGTTAAGCACATAATAATAATTATTGGGCTGCCTGTGGCAAAGCCAGTCTGAAAATGGGCTTCGTCTTCTGTTCAACAAAAAGACAAAATGGCAGAGAGATGAAATGATCCCCCTTAGAGCCTAATCTGTTTCTTTTTTTCTCTGTATAGGGGTAGCTATACACATTAGACCAATTCAGCCCTCTTGTAATGTACCGAAACAAAACAAAAACCGCTAATTTGTCCAATGACATGACATCATAGTAAACTACTTATTTTGGTATTCAATTTTGCTCATGGTTGAACTGCGCTGCTTTATGTCTGTTACATTTAAGCAATCAGAAAATTGATTAAAATTCTCCGTGAAACTGTAAAAGGTGAAAATTATGAAGAATACAGGTTAAAAAACCTAGCCTCTCACACTAGACTCGAAAATGGTATGTCTGCTGTTTCTCAATGCAGAAAATAGCAACTGTTATGTAGGCGGGAACATATGAACCCACAATTGACCTGCTCCCAACATCAGTGACTTCATAGCTCTTTTGGTAGAGCATCACACCGGTATTGCAAGGTCACGGGTTTAAACCCTGTTGAAGTCCTGAATTTTTTTTTTCAGGCTTCTTTACGCAATTGCATAATTGCGTTCACTGCGATGATCCATTTCTTCATTTTCATCTTATGTAGGCTCTTTATCTGATCATCACCTTATCATCACCATCATCATTCAACTTTCCTTGAGATCGACAAAGCTTAACCAATGGGTCAGAACTGGGTGTAAATGCTCCCCATCCCACCCTATCCACTCACATACTAACCTAAGTGAAGTGGTGTGCGGCCATGTTCTGCTTGAACGTTAGGATCTGCTCCTGCATCAAGTAGGTACTGCACACAAGCAACACTCTGGGCTTCACAAGCCACATGCAAAGCTGTCTTATAATGAGCTCTGTCAGTCTGGTTTACAAATGCACAATATTGCAACAAAAGCCTGGCAACATCACTGAAATATAAAAAGAGAAGAAAGTTAATAAGTCTCTCTTTGTGATATGGGTCGCGCAAAGATATGAACTCTCACTTAACAGACACTTAGACCAGACTACTTCGGGCACTGCTCTTGGGGGTCTCAACTAGCCAGATGTCTGAACAACAGTTCAGCTTAATAACCTCAGGGAGCCTGATTCTCAGATGTTTGTTCAAGGTCACTTCTGGGAGAGGGAGAGAAGCAAAGGGGGGGGGGGGGGGGGCAATCAACCTCGGATATCTAAGAATCAGGCTAAACCTTAGTAAACTTGGCCAACACCCATCCAGTCCTTGCTCCTTGAACTGTCTTAATACAGAGAGGAATGTAATATATCAGCTCTTATTACAAACTGAATCATTGGATGCAATTCTTGGGCTCTGATTGGCTTAGCCATCATGTTATATGAGCCATTACACCATGCTCTCCAAATATGGTAACTGCATGCGTCTGCTCAAAATTAAAAACAAGCTGAAAATCGGTTGTTTTTACAAATAAAGTTGGGAAGAATTCTCAATATTTTGTGGGCATTTTTAATAAAACAATAATTATTATTCCACGCACGCTTGTTGGATATGAGATGATTATAGCCAACTCGACCCTATGCACCTCATTGGCTATCTACCATCTCATATCCAATGTGCACTCATGGAATCATTGTTAAGTATACTGTGATACATCCTACCATAACAAAGTTTGGCCACTGAGTCACAACGGGGTGTAAATGCAGGGTTGTCACTAAGATTTCGAGTTGCTGGGTATATACAACAAGTAGGCGAGGAATCAAACAGCTAGGGATTTCTTTTGGTTCTATTTTTCTTCTATTTTCCAATAAAATTAGCCAGAGGTCACATTCATAGTAGTTGGGGATAATCCCTGGCCCCCGGCTCTTTATGACAGCCCTGAAATGCACCCCACCCCATCTCACCCTGTCCCGTCGCATACTAACCTAAGTGAAGCAGCACATCCACACCCAAAAATTCCTAAAATACCTCCTAGGCCTGATCCACTCAAGCAAGATTATGATTCAATGTCAATGAACTCACAAAAACCTTACTCATCAATTAATACTATTATTTTAACAAACCTGTGAGCCCTCTGTGATGCTAAAAACAATGGAGTTTGGCCCCAGGCTTCCTCCACATTAGCTAATGCTCCAGATGCTAGTAACACTGCAGCGCAATCAAAGTGACCAAAATACGCTGCTTGATGAAGTGGAGTGCTGCCAAACCTGATAAAGAAGGGAGCAGTCAAATAACATTGCTGACCCTGAATCGGCCCTGAATGACGTAATGTCAGTGAGCTTATGCAGCACAATGGAAGGGAAAAAGATGATACCAAAATGTAGTGTTAAAGAAACAGTTGTGGTAATTTTCATTTGCTTTCAAGTCACCATGGCAACAGTTTAACCTAACAAAACACCCCTGATTTATGCGTTAACTGATTTTAACTCAGAAACATAACAATTTATTTTTGAAATGCAATAAACTTGAATGTCAAGTATACGTATCAACTTTTAAGTTCATAAGTCAGAGCTGTACTCAAGCAGCACCCGGTGGCCTGTGGCACCTAACTTTTGCTCTTGGACAACTAGAAAATCTTACTTTTTTCATCCAAATCACATGCTGGGCACCCTGGATTTCACAAGTTCAGAGCACTGGGCTCCCTTCAATTTTTCTCAGAGTACAGCCTTGTAAGTTAAGACTCAAGTGAACCTACTCGTAAGTGGTATGTGTAAAGACTTGTGGCAATTTTGAAAAAAGGTAGAGCCCTTAGTATAACAGCACATTGAGAGCTGAAAACCAAGCAGAGTCTAACAAACAATGACTGTACAGAACACTCTCTGCAGCATAAATAATATTATTATTCAAGGAAATATTAACACCCTCTTTGTGAAAAGTATTCGTGTTTAAACCTAGATGTTCACTTAACCAAAAACTGATCCATCTTAATTTGTTTAACAGAGTTTACTCTTACCATTCCCTGAAAAAGTTTGGCTTTAGGCACCCCTTTATAGCTGTCTGACTTTTAGAGAAATAACTATTATTTCTCTAAAAGTCAAACAGCTATAGATAGTTAAAATAGTTAAATTATTTAACTATTATTTTGACAAAAATCAATATGTGTCAGGTAAATTAAATTTTCCCAGTCCCAGGCAGACACACATACATGTAGTACCACACTTTTTTTCTCCAGGTCATAAAGGTTATATTAACCACCTTGATGTGCTGTTTACATCTGCTCCATGTTCAATGAGACATTTGACGCAGCTAGCATGGCCATGGTAAACAGCAAGATGAAGAGGGGTCAGACCATCCTTTTCCTGTACATTGGGTTTTGCTCCTGTGAAATTATACAATTAATACAGCATTAAACCAGTGTAAACCATACTTCTTTTAGCAGGGAATATATAGGGGCTGTTCTCACTTGCTGCCCTAGTGCTCAGGTACAGGGACAAGATGGTATTGAGTTCACACCCCTGTAAGGTGCCAATATGAAATTTTACTGTAGCAGGAGGTCGTTGGTTATGCAAAGCAAAGGGTTGCCTCAGTGCTAACAGAAATCATGTGCCCACAGGTAGTCGGAATCTACTTTACTGCCAAAGACAATGTCCTGACATTAATTGATCACCATCACCATACCCGAATTCTGTGGTGGGTTCTTGAAAAAAGGATGGGTTCCCACTAGCGACCAGTGAGTATGGTACTCTGGCACCATACCCAAGCAGTAACTGTGAACTACATACCGCTCGGCTTATAGGTGAAGAAATGCAGTAGCCTTATATTATGTTGTAGTTTAATTTTATCTTTTTTTTCTTTTGTTTCATAGCCATTATTGCCCATTACCAAACCCAAAAACCAGAGAAAATATATTTTAAACCAAGGGTAAAATTGCATCACCAAACATATATCTGCTGTCTCCTTTTTAACTGACCTACCAAAGAGATTTTACTCCTTTTTTGGAAAGAAGTAAATTTTTCACAACACCTTAATTTTATAAATCCCATGTATTAAATGATTGCAGGCTTATTTAAAATCAACTTGCTGTTTTACACCACAAATTTTGTTGGTTGCCTATTCTTGTTGGCCCAGGGGCAGAAAGTGGACAAAAAAAAATTACTAGGTATACTTTTCTTTGTCAACAATTTGCCTGATCAGATTTCTCCTTGTTCCCACTACATGAATTTGCCTCTGGCTCTTCAAGGAAGGTTGCATACTGGACAACCACTCTTTTAGATCTTCCCATTCAAGATGAATTTTAGTTGGGGTTCAGAGAGGAAATACATTCAGTATAACTATGCTAAGTACTTACCAGCCTCAATCAACAGTTTAACACAGCCCAGACGTCCCTTTGCAGCAGCCAGATGCAAAGCTGTCTGCTTGGTATCTGGTTCACGCAGATCAGGAGAGATTTTTCTGTCAAACAGGGCCCATCGCAGGTCATCTTCACGCCCTTCACGAGCTGTGAAGAACAGTGTGTATCTCTGACCCATGACAGATGATGAAGCTAGTCTGTGTCCGCTGCAATGTATGCATAGTATATACTGGAAAATTAATTTACTAGATAACAGATGATCGTTATTATCCATTACTAAAGTGATCAAGGGGGGGGGAGGGTGCTCCCTTATGTAAGTCATATTTGTATGTTCCACTGCAAAGGTTATGGCTTTTGGGCCCTTTCGGGCTGAAAACAGGTAGAGACTTGGCCCATTTTGATCTGGAATCAAATAGTATGGTTTTTGCGGGAATTACAGGAGTGTATGAAAGTATTTGTTGTTTCAATTCCAAATGAATAATAAGGAAAGAGTGATAATTTATGTGAATTCAAAATGAATTTTAAGAAATCTTTTTGTTGGTGTTCTAATCTCAGTAGAAGCCAGGTATGAAAATGGGTATGGATTTTACAGGCCGGGTCTGAAAATAGGTGTGGAAAATCAGTGTTCTCACCAGGATTATGCCTTGGGGAGTCCCGGGGCCCCCTCTTCTGAGAAATAGGGGCCCTGTAAGAACATTAGGGGGACAAAGTTACAAAAAACATGCGGTACGCAGAACCTGAGCCCGCACTCCAAATTGTCTGTTACATGAAGTACCTACCTGATCCAATATGGCGGAAGAGGTGTTTACGATTCAGAGGAGGAGTTTACGATGTAGTGGGACTTGCGTGGGACCAATGAAAGTAAAGGCAACAAAATTACAGACTTTGACTCATTTGATATCATGTTTTTTATTTATTCAAACAAACAGAATGCTTTAGTGTTAGGTTGACCATTAAAACTACTTAAGTCCGTTTGACTCGTAGCTTGCCCCCTGCGCCCTAACGGGCGCATCTTCTTGGTTTTAATGCGCCATTTCAGTTTTTCTTGCGGGAATCCCGCAAGGCCGCGGCCTGGTGAGAACACTGGAAAATGACATTTTTTTGGCCTGAAATAGGGTCAGGATTTGGAGAACCAGATGGCAAATCGCTACCAAGAATTTCCAGAAGTACCAAGCCCTTCCCCCCACCCACCCACTTACCCACCCACCCAAAGTCAAAATCTTGCCATATTGCTTCATTTTTGTTATTTTATGGGAACCCAAAAGTTTTCAGCTTCTTAAAAAGAAATTTAGCCTGCAAAGATAATTCTCCTCCAAAAAAGCCTCGGTTTAATGTGTCTAATAAGGACTTCCTATATCATTTTAAGAAAGCAAAATGATGGGAAATGTTAATGAGATTATATTACATTTATTTTGAATTATCAAGTATTTTAATCTAAGAAGCAAGGGTTCACAAACACAAGGTATAAAAAATGAAAAGAAAATTTAATGACCAATGGTTCATCATTAGGGCCATTTATACAAGGAAAAATAAGACGCGTCTTACATAAGACGCGTCTTAAATAAGACGCGAACTGTACCATTTATATGAGCATGTCTCAGCTAATAAGACACGTCTTAGCTAAGCCGCGTCTTATTTTAGACGAAATGTGCTGTTTATACGGAAAGTTCGCGTCTTATTTAAGGTGCGTCTAATTTTTCCTCCTATAAATGGCGATATTGTCTGACGCTACATTTATGGCTCTACAAAAAGCATGGTTGCAATTTGTGAAATGAGTAGAAAAAAAAAACTTAACACTTTAAAAGGATCAGCCGTTGTTGAAAACTGTTGTTGAATAGGCTAGAAATCATCTATATTCTCGTTCAACAATATTCAAATCGTTGAATGGCCTTTTTTTAGCATTCAACATTATCTGATATTAAACAATATTCGCTGAACGAGAGCTGTAACATTTGGTGATCACCAAGGTAACGTCACGAGCTTAAAGGTTAAGTCCTTATACACTTAAAAAAGACCCAGAAAGAGATCGAAGTATTGATCCATTATTTACAAACATCGGCTTATTTCTTGTTTACAGCCTGCAAATTATGAACAGCATTCACCGCCGACAAATAATACAAAAGCAGATTATGGTCGACCTTAATTGGATCGATGGTCCAAAGCGATGGCCACTTTAAACTATAGTCAAATCAAACGCTTTTTCTTTCTTCCAAAGTGTCGAAAACAAAACGATAATCACGAATTATTAAACGCAGGTTGAAAATAACAAAATCATCAGCTGTACGTCACAAGGATAAATGAATGCCTGTCACAAAATCAGAGACTAATGAAGCGTTTGGAAATGATTTTCATAGAATTTGTGTCGTGATTGACTATCCACAAAACCAAATGATTTAAATACAAATCAGAAATCAAAGTAAAAAGAAACTTACCTTCAAATTATCAGCCGCCGTCTTCTCATCGCCGCCATGTTTGTTGCTGTTTGTTTTGTTCATTCTCGTTTCCAGACTCCTCTGACGGTATCGATAAATTTATGACGTCATATCTGAACACATTGCCACAAGCTGTGTAACTGAGATTAAAAGTCTAGCCGGATTTATGAAAACCGTAACATCGGACACCAGGAGCCCACACACCTTAAACTGACTCAACTAAAGTAAATATCGCCAAGAAACTCAGCTCTTACCCATGGTTCTCTTAAGGTGACTCTCTTCTTGGTTCCTGATTAGCAAAAGAAACATTCAAGTGCATCAAAAAGGCACTCTGGACTTGTCCATACACTCTAGCTGCTTAAAGGCCCTGAATGACGGAGGACGCTTGAGACTTCAGCAAGTTCTAAGCAGAGAATTCAAGGTTAAGTCACCCCCCCCCTGACTTCCTCCACCCCCCCAGCCTAGCACGTGCTTGAGGGGAATGCTTTCATTGGCCAATGGGCCTCAAACGTCACAAGAATTTCACATGACAAACTAAAGGCAGACGTGACCAGTGCACTGACTCTCCCAGACCAGGACTAACGGAAGGTACAACGCTTTTGAAGCAGCCTCCCCCCCCTAGGGATTGACGTAGAGGCCCCTTTCCAACCCATGGCGAGTTAGCTCAGGGACTGAACTTGACAATGAGACCAAGCAGGACAGCAAGCCCCCTATGTTTTCTCTCAGCGCAGTGACCAGAAAGCTGGCTATGGCCAGCTTTCTGTGCGAATATTCTGGTGCATTTTCAGGTAGGTTTTCAAAAATTCGGCTAGAAGTAGAAGTATAATTTCTGCATTTTTTTTGCAAAAATGAGTGTTACAAAAACAAGCATAATTGTTAGCATAATTTTAAACTTCAAATATAGGAGCACTACTAGAAGCAGAAGTTCTTCAGCATTTATTTAAGGCTTCGAAAAGAAAAATTAAACGCCAACGAAAAAATGTTTGAACGAGAGGCTAAATGGGTCCTAACAAGAGGCATAATGGGACAAAATGGGAGTCACAAAAGTGCACCGTTTTTCAGCTCTCCCTAATTTAGTTTCTTTCAGGGGAAGGAAATGGCCTGGGGAGGGGGGAAAGAGCTTATTGCTGCTCCTGCGAGACCGTTTGTCCGCGCGAAGTCTGGGAAAGTGCGGGCGTGTCCCCTCTCGGCGACGACGTCACAGCTCATGATAGAGTCCAGGATTGACCGAGCTGCGAACGCCGAGAGACTATCACCCGAGAGGGCAAGATTAATTAATGCGCCTGCCTGTCTTGCCAACTCGTCATTTCCCACGTTGGTTTTTGCAAGATACAAGTTATCTTGGCCATTAAAGAGTCTCCGTCAATGGGGTGGTAGCTATGACTGTTGACGGTTACGGTTAATTTTGTTTCCAATTTTGACGGTTGACGGTTATTAAGTAGAAAGTAAGTCTAAGAGTTAAAGTAAATATTGATTTCTATATAAATCAAAATTAACTTTTGTGTCTTGGATGTTGTCTTGGCCTTTCCAAATATCTTCAGATTTAAGAAAGTTGTAAGGTCTTGTTACGTCTAGAGAGTATGTTTTTGAGAACATGGAAACTGATTTTTCCAGTTTTAATAGAGATTCTTCAGGAGCCCAAAGTCCGGGAAGATCAGCTGAAATAGTGAAATTTACTGTACCTTAAAACTTTTTGACGGCTAACATCAATCTGCATTCTTGACGGTTGACGGTTAAATTTTAGGCCGTTTGACGGCTGACGGTTATCCCATTGAGACCTTCATAGGTCTTTTGTTGTCCGAGCTTGTTCGGTCAAATTGCCTAAATTATCAAATATTGGACTCCTTCCAGTTTTCAGTGTGGTTTTAGTGACCCCGACCTCGACTCAGCGCAAAAGACGCAAAAACAATGATAATAAAGATCTAGCCAACATCCAGCCATCACGATCTTGCGCTTGGTCAATATTGCATGTATTTTACACTGTGAAAGAAAGTCAGTAGCTTGACTCGTCTGTGGTGCAGGCTAAACTTAAGCCATCCGAGGTATCAACAATTAAACAACGTTTTGGCAAGAGACAATCCCCTCGTTCTCTCGTCGTTTTGAGTACGTTTTCGGTATTTTTTCTGTTTTTTTTTTTGTCAAACGTGAATAGAGAAAACTAAACTTCCAAAGATTTTTGTTGACAAAATCTCCAAGGGGGAATAGCTAAGAAGATACAAGGTCCGAGTGAGACAAGAAAAAGAATGAATTTTTGAGTGCAAATTGAAGTTTATTACATTATTGTACAATTACTACAAAACACAATAGCTATTATTTTAAGTAAGTCTTTGCTCTTTTAACTTTCTCATCTACTTGAAACATAAATGATCTATACTTTAAGTTGTCCTTTGGTATATAGAAATATGCAAATAGTCCCTTATTTTTCCTCAAATCCCGGGGGATGGCACATGTAACAAGTAAGCGCCAGTGGGAGAGGGCGACTGACGCGAGAGGCCCACACGACATTTGCTGCCTGCTCGATGCTCTGGTGATCTTTGAAGAAAATTTCATGAAGGAGCAACTTCAAGTAGTCTCTTGTAAATATTGTCAAACGTAATTCAAGTAAACTCAATTAAAATACATTATATAAAAACTGAAAAACATATTATTTTAAAAAATGTAACGTCGCTGCTTGCTGCCAGCGTGGTACACATCATACCCTACTGATCTTTGGAGAAAATTAAGCGACTGCTCGTAGTCTATTGTTGTTTACTATTTTCATACCACTACATGAGAAATTTCTGCACTTTGATTGGCTTAGAGCAGTGGTATTTCAGCTAAATTTGAAATACCTACGTGGAAAAATTACAAAACCTTTGCGGGTAGTAGTATAAACAAATAATAGCATGATTTGTACGTGATATTTGGCATAAATACCACTCGTGATATTTCAAAATTGTCTCAAATTTCACTTCCCTAACAGCTCGTGAAATTAAGTATCACAATTTCGAAATATCACTCGTGGTATTTATGCCAAATATCACCACTAATCATGCTATTACCTATACAAACTGTGAAACAAGGTATATAGAATTAAACACGTTGACAAAAATGTCATTTTCTATAAAATTAAAAAGCTTGACTAAGCCGCATTCACACCGAAGCTTAAACATGTTTAAGCTAACTGAACAGCCTAAAAGCTGTTTTAGTTGGTCTGAATTTTCTTTCCTTCATAAAAGCTGCTAACTTAAATTGATTGCACTGAGATTTAGTGAAAATTACAAAACATGCAGAACTTCATTTGAATCCTGTGTGAAACCCTGTGTTCCAGTTTTCCATGTCTGTTTTTCATGTTTTAAACTGAACCTGGTTTAACGAAAAATGTTTAGTTGGTGTGAATGGGGCATTAATTTCGTTTCACCTAGATAATTAGGTCAGCTAATGAAACGCAGCATGTATAGTCCTCACAAAAAAAGATAAACTAAAAACATCACAAAAAGTTTTTCGGCTTCCAGAAAGACGAGTCATTGAACTGCAATAGCAGATCACATTTTTAAGTGAGTGGATCTTAAACTAAAGTTGTATCACACATTTGATCAAATATCTGGATTCGATGGTTATCCCCGTCACACACAACTATCCTTCCATCGCTAAGATTTGCTGCAGAATTTGGATGCTTCAACTCACCGACCCCGCTACCCTTACTTCCAAACTTTGTGACAAACTTTCCACTTGGTTCAAATACTTGCACTCTGTTATTTCTCGAATCACAGACCACTAACAATCCTTGTTTGTTAACTGACAAATAACGGGGCTTATTGAACTCTCCATCCCGGTTCCCCTCCTTCCCAAATTTAGAAATAAACTTTCCTTCAAGATTTAATATTTTAATGGAATGGTTATTGCAATCCGAGACTACAAGATATTGTCCAAGTTGGATACAGTGATAGGGATTGAGGAAAAAATCTGGTCCGCCAAATTTTCGTAAGTACTCCCCACTAGAAGAAAATATCATGATTAATTGGGTACCGGTATCAGCAACAATGATGTCACCATTGCCGTTTATCGACACACCTTCAGGACAATTGAGCGGGGGGTGGTGACGACTTTTTTCCTTACCAAACTTACTAAGAAAGTTGCCATTGCCATCAAAGATTTGCACCCTGTGGTTATCATTGTCTGCAACCACAATATTGCCATTAGTATCAAACGCGATTCCTGTAGGATATTGGAACTCACCATTTCTCTTACCTTTCTTGCCAAACGATCTTAAGTAGGTTCCGTCGCTACTAAACACTGAAACCCTGTGGTTACAGTATTCAGTCACGGCAATTTCATCCCGATCATTCACTGCTATCCCCCAGGGTTCATTAAGCATTCCAAAATACTTACCCTTTTGTCCAAATGATTTCCGTCTTAATTGACTGGTTTGTACCTTGGGTTCCGCAAAAGAACCACCACGGCCAAATTTTGCTCTAATGTTTTCACCAGATACTTCACCGCTTTCTTCACGTTCAGCTTCTGATTGTTGAGCTTTCGTTTCGCTAAAAACAAATTCTATATTACCTATCCCCTCGCTCATGCTTAACAGGTTAATCAGTTTTTCGCTTTTAGTGAAACTAAACCGAGGAATACTTTCAGAGTTTCCTTGGGTGCCCTGTTCCTTTAGGATTGTATCAAATGTTTCAGTGAATCCAAGGATTTCAGTATTGAAGCTTCGGTTCAACAAAGATTCCGTTTGTTCAATTGCAGAGTTAATTGTTGTTATTTGATTTTCAAGTACGTGTTTTTTCTGTGTGAGAGATTCCAGTGATACTTTCGCTTGCTTATTGATTGCATCAAAGACTTCCTGTTTCTTTGCTTGGATGATTTCAATCATTTGGTCTACATTCGTCTGCACTTGGTTTCTTATCTCGGTTACCTGCTCTTGAACTTCCTTGCTCTTTTGGAGCAATTCTTCGACCTCCTTTCGTTTTTCTAGTGCTTTATTCTTTAAGGAAATTATCATGGCATTTATCTGTGTCTTGCGGTCATCTGTAGCTGCTTGCAAAAGCATCTTGCCGTGATCATCGTGAACTGTCATAGCACAAGTGTTACAAATGGCGACTTTACAGCCATTGCAAAAGAACTTCAGTTCTTCTTTTTCATGGTGTTTCTTCTGGCAAAATGCTGGTCGCTTTAACACAGCCTCGATGTCTTGATCCTGAAAATGCTTCAGTGCCAGAGTTTTGTGATCTTTATTGGTGCGTATTATGTTATGTCCTAAAATACATTCCTCGCACCAGAAAGAACAACACTGAAAGCAATATAAGGTCTGGGCGCTCCTTTTGTCGCAGTTTCCACATTTCACGTTAGCAGTACTGCACTCTTTAATTGTCAGGACATCTAGCAAACTGTTGATACGAAAATTGGTGGGAAGCTCGCTGGGATTTCCACTTCCAGGGATTTGAAACTGTTTCCTACACTCGGGGCATGTAATTTGGCCATGGACGCCGCTCGATCGCTGAATATCATTCAGGCATTGAAGACAGAAACTGTGCAAACAAGGCAACTGCTTTGGATCAGTGAATGGGCACATGCACACAGAACAGGATACTTCATCATTAAGATTGTCCAGCAAGGTTTTTATATCCATGGAAAAGATCGGGAACAAAGCGAGTTTTGAAATACTGTAGTCTTGTTTTGACGATTAAAGAAACGGCTACGTGCCGAAGAACAATACACGGGGCCTTTCCAGTGACCCGGACTCAGCGTTTTTATGATTTTTATAACTAGTCAATCAGACTTCTTTCCCTTGATATGACGTATTTGCCAAGGAATCCAAAAATATCCTGCATAGCTCAGCATTAGCAATTAGCTGAGTGCTATTGTTGACATATTTACTTCCGAGAATTGTTATCTGCTAACAAAATCGTAAACTATTAAATTTAAACTTTTTTACAAATTCTCTCAGAACGTTTTATACTGACACACATCCATTTCTAATGGTAAATAGAGACTTCCGATTGGAAGACTGAAATTAAAGAGGGCCCCCTGGAATGAGGATGGTACGGAAGTCTATTATGGGTCTATTTACATAGTTCGCTTTTGACATATTTCTGACTTACAACATTTTTTACTCCTTGAGGAGTATAGGCTTTAGTATTCAAAACTATGACTTCCTTCATGCTCCACTTACCAAGTTTACTGATGCCTGATTTAAGTTTTTATTTAAAAAAGAATAAAAAGAAAAAGACTCAGTGAAATTCAACGAAAACAAATTCTCTATGCCCTAAAAGACCTATGATGAAAAATGCTCCATCGCGGCAACGCAGGACCTCACAATCGCCGCTGTAAAAATGTCTAGGGAGGGGAAGGTGGTGGCACACCTTGTATTTTCAAGAGAAACGAACTTTGGCCAACATTTAGCCCTCTTAACAGCACGCGTGGTAATAAATGCATATATTTCAAAAAGGTAACGAAGGCAACCGGATTTATAAACATGCACGAATTAAAGACTTTTTGGGTAGTTTTCGTTGTTTTTGTCTAGATATTGCCTTAACCTTTTTTGGCAAAACCTCCAGGAAGGAATAGGTAAAAAGGAATAAACGTTTTCGGGGAAAACGAACCAAGCAAGCTTCAAATGAAATTACTAGTTTATTACAAATTTATGGTAATAGTTATTACACCATGTTTAGTACAAAGCCATAATAGCCAGTACACAACCGTTATCAGGAAATATTGTTAAAAGGTATAAGCCCCTAAAGTTTCCACATCAGACTAGAGTGATTTTATGTACTTAAGCCGTGAAATAGGTAGTCGAATACTACGCACTATTATGCACTAATTCTATTACGGTCTTTTTTTTGTTCTGATTTCTAGCTATTTTGCACTACGGTAGTTGTTATTATCTGCTTCAATTCACGGTTCAAGTAAAATCACTCTAATTCTAAGCAAACATAATCTACAGTTTTAACTATAAATCCTTTCAGTGTTCTATATTAAACTGCAAACAAACTTTTTAACAAGCGAGCTTTGTACGGTTATGGCTCGTTCCGCGTAATTTCTAGTCGCTGCTAGTGTGGTACACATAAATACGCCACCCACTGATCTGTAAAGAAAATTAAGCGATTGCTCGCAGTCTATTGTTTTATATCTTGGCATATATGATACACGCAACCACATTCAAAATAATTGCGTTATTGTTTATGTGGACTAAAAAAAAATAACGTACTTGCATGAGCGCCCTAGAAGAAAGGTAATTAACCATACATCCTTGAAACTGGCTTTTTTTTAAAAATGTGAACCCCTACACTAGTTGCACTATTTAACAGGTTAAACAGCATTAACACTAAAACGGTTGTAAAAAATACATTTGCCAATCAAAAACCTGAGTACAATTTGTATTATTTTGTTAAGTATTCATACAAGTTATGACTAAGTTCACCCAGCAGACCAGCGATGCTACCATGCAAATTAAGAAAGGTCAAAAGACTAAACTACATAGAAAAATATTTTTCGTCCAAAAAATACGAGTCACTGAGTACAACAGCACATCTCAATTGTAAGTGACTAAATCTTAAGATAAAATTAAATCACATTTGATTAGTCAAATATCTGGATTCGATGGTTATCCCCGTCACACACTGCCACCCTTCCGTCACTAAGATTTGCTGTAGAATTTGGATGCTTAAACTCCCCTTTCTCGTTGCCTTTACTTCCAAACTTTGTAACAAACTTTCCACTCAATTCAAATACCTGAACCCTGTGATTTCCTGAATCACAAACCATTAGCAATCCTTCTTTGTTAACTGACAAGTAACGGGGCTTATTCAACTCACCAGACTTATGCCCCTCCCTTCCAAATTTAGAAATAAACTTTCCCTCATGATTAAACAGTTTAATAGTTTGGTTACTGCAGTCTGAAACTATCAGATATTTCCCATGTTGGATACAGTGACAAGGAGAGGCAAAAAAACCTGGTCCGCCAAATTTGCGTAAATACTCCCCGCTAGAAGAAAATATCTTGATCAATTGGTTGCCGGTATCAGCAACGATAATATCATCGTTGTCGTTTATTGAAAGACCTTCAGGGAATTTAAGCTGGTAGTCCGCACGACTTTTTGGTTTACCAAACGCTCTCAGAAAATTACCATTGCCATCAAAGATTTGCACCCTGTGGTTCTCATTGTCTGCAACTACAATGTTACCAAGACTATCAAAAGCGATTCCTGTAGGGTACTGGAACTCACCGTAACTCTTGCCTTTTTTTCCAAACGATCTTAAGTGGGTACCGTCACTACTAAACACTGAAACCCTGTGGTTAGAGTTTTCAGTCACAGCAATTTCATCATGACCATTCACCGCCACACCGTATGGATTGTAAAGCATTCCAAAAGACTTACCCTTTTGTCCAAATGATTGCTTTATGAAATACATGGGTTGTGCTACCAGACTGTCAACAGAACATTGACTACCACGCCGAAAGTCCGCTCTTTTAGAACCCTGACTGGCCCGGCGAAATTGAGGTCTCGTATTTTCATCAAATACATCACTTCTTTGTTCACATGCAGCCTCTGATCGTTTCGCTTTAGTTTCGCTAGAAACAACTTTTACATCACCTATCCCTTCACTGTTCAAAACCTCAATTAGATTTTCACTTTTATTGAAACTAAACCGAGCCGGGATAGATTCAGCTGAGTTACGATTTTCAATGGCGCGGTCTTCTTGTAGGATCGTATCAAATGTTTCACTGAATCCAAGGATTTCAGTACTGGAGCTGCGTTTCAACAAAGATTCAGTTTTTTCAATCGCAGATTCAATTATTCTCGCTTGATTTTCCAATTCGTTTTTTTTCTGTTGGAGAGATTCGAGTGATTTTTTCGCATGATAATCAACTGTATCAAAAAGATTCTGTTTCTTTACTCTTATAATTGCAGTTATTTGGTCTACATTCCTCTGTACTTGGCTTTTCACGTCAGCAACCTGGTCTTGAACTTCCGTGCTCTTTTTCTTCAATTGCTCCACTTCCTTTCGTTTTTCCAGTGCCTTGTCTTTTAAAGATTTAATCACGGAGCTGATCTGCGTCTTGCGTGCATCTATAGCTTCTTGCAACAGCATCTTCCCGTGACCGTCATGAAGTGTTACAGCACAAGTGTTGCAAATGGCCACTTTACAGTCCTTGCAAAAGAACGTAAGCTCTTCTTTTTCGTGAAGTTTCTGTTGGCAAAATGCTGGTCGCTGTAAGACGGCCTCGATGTCTTGATCTTGAAAATCTTTCAGTGCCAGTGTTCTGTGTTCTTTATTGGTGCGTATTATGTTATGTCCTAAAATACATTCTTCGCACCAGAAAGAACAACACTGGAAGCAATATAAGGTCTGGGCACTCCTTTTGTCGCAGTTTCCACATATCACGTTAGCTGTACTGCACTCTTTAATTGTCAGGACATCTAGCAAACTGTTGATACGAAAATTGGTGGGAAGTTCGCTGGGAGTTCCACTTCCAGGGATTTGAAACTGTCTCCTGCACTCGGGGCATGTAATTTGGCCATGGACGCCGCTCGATCGCTGAATATCATTCAGGCATTGAAGACAGAAACTGTGTAAACAAGGCAGCTGCTTTGGATCAGTGAATGGGCACATGCACACAGAGCAGGACACTTCATCATTAAGATTGTCCAGCAAAGTCTTTATATCCATGGAAAAGATCGGGAACAACCTAAGCTTTGAAATACTGTAGAGAAATAACTGTTCTGAAACACCAATATCGGTTTTTCCACGTGACACAGTGAATGCCGACTTTATTACGTCATTGATAAACAACCAGAACAGGGTTACTTTGAACTTTTTGACGTATTTTAGCAGCAGTTATCTACCATAACTGAAATATGCAATTCTAAAAACTTTTAACCAACATACTCATAAACTATATAGAAATAATTAGAAAATCTTTTGATAGAGACCAGACTGGTGATAAGTAGATTAAAAGAAGATTGGTGCTCCAAGAAAGTGAAGAAAGAGGATCATACTGCAATGTTTCTAAAAATTTTTTTTCTATGTCTATCAGTTACACATGTACCCTAACCAAGTTATTTGTTGTGACATATTTCTGCGTTATAAGTAGATGTTTTTGATGCTTCAACAGTTTTGCCGCCTTGAAGTGTATTCACTTTGGTATTGACTAAATGAAAGACTGGCTTTTCTGTGATACCGCTGGCCTAGGCTTAGGTAGATCGAATTCATATTTGATGGTGGCATTGGGGTAAAACAAAAAGAACGCGTTAGACGCAGCTTCACACTGTTTGGACATATGCAAAAAGGCGGAAGGAACCATTTCTTCACGGGGAAGCCCACATTTTACCCTTTCACGACCTTATCAAGACACACAACACTCCCGAATACACGCATCCTCCCTCCCTCATTTTTGTTTTGTCGTTTTTGTCTTTTTTTTTCCTTTCACAATACCAAGACACTTCTGCAGCCTCGCTCGAGTGTGTAGAGTGCACAGTGCTTGAGTCAGTGTCAGGAGCCGCTTACTAAACATTTTCCCGCCCTTTTCTCCCAGCAATTACTTTACTGCTTTCTTGTCGTTTCATTCATGACTTTACTCATATTATATAATAAAGGGAATAACATAAGATTTAAAGAATCAACCATAAGAGAACACAGAGGGTCGTGGGTTCGAATCCCTTTTGGGGCTCAAATTTTTTCTGTGTCCTCTCATGGCTGATTCGTTACATCTTCCTTTATTCCATAATTCATGATGTTTGCGCCGTTTTAGGTTGACTAAAAAAAAGTTGTTACATTACCTATCCCTTCATCGTTTAACACGTTAAACAGTTTTTCACTTTTAGTGAAAGTAAAGCGGGAAACACACTCAGTGTCACGGTTTTCTTCGGTGCTCTGTTGCTGCAGGATTGTATGAAATGTTTTATCGAATCCTAGGATTTCAGTACTGAAGTTTCGTTTCAACAGCGATTCAGTTTTTTCAATTCCTGATTCAATTGCTTCCACTTGATTTTCAACTTCCCTTTCTTTATGTGAGAATGTTTCCAGTGATTTTTTCGCTTCGTTATCGACTGCAGCAAAAACATTTTGTTTCTTCCCTTCGATGATTGCAATCATTTGGTCTTCATTCCTCTGCACGTGGCTTTTGACTTCGGTTACTTGGTCTTGAATGTCCATGCTCTTTTTCTTTAATTCATCGATTTCCTTTCGTTTTTCCAGTGCCTTGTCTTTTAAAGATTTAATTACGGAGTTGATCTGCGTCTTGCGCGCATCTGTAGCTTCTTGCAAGAGCATCTTTCCATGACCGTCATGAAGTGTTACAGCACAAGTGTTGCAAATGGCGACTTTGCAGTCCTTACAAAAAAATGTGAGCTCTTTTTTTTCATGGTGTTTCTTCTGACAAAATGATGGTCGTTGTAAGACGCACTCGATGTCGCGATCTTGAAAATCTTTCAGTGCCAGCGTCTTGTGGTCTTTATTAGTGCGTATTATGTTATGTCCTAAAATACATTCCTCGCACCAGAAAGAACAACACTGGAAACAATATAAGGTCTGGGCGCTCCCCTTGTCGCAGTTTCCACATATCACGTTAGCTGTACTGCACTCTTTAATTGTCAGGACATCTAGCAAACTGTTGATACGAAAATTGGTGGGAAGTTCGCTGGGATTTCCGTTTCCAGGGATCTGAAACTGTCTCCTGCACTCGGGGCACGTAATTTTGCCATGTACGCCGCTCGATCGCTGGATATCGTTCAGGCAGTGAAGACAGAAACTGTGCAAACAGGGTAACTGTTTTGGATCAGTGAATGGACACATGCAAACAGAACAGGATACTTCATCATGAAGATTGTCTAGTAAGGTCTTTATATCCATGGAAGAGGTCGGCAGCAACTACGCTTTGAAACCACCGTGATGTAGGCTTGCTGTTGACGATTTAAGACATGGTTATGCAAAAGACCAATATCGGTTTTTCCTTGTGACCGACAAGAGTTACTTTGCATTTTTGATTTATTTCGAAATATCCAAAAATATCCCGCAATTAGCTATCCTATATTATGCCTGGGCATCTCTGAAAAGTGTTGATGCACCCATAAAATCATAAACTATTCATATTTTAAGAAAATCTGTCAGGTGTTATTAATATATCATACATCTCAGTACTGGTCGTTCGTAGAACGCATCGTAACCTTGGTGTTCCTGTGGTGCAAAGCCACAAATTTTCAAGGTATCGGGGGCGACTGCCGATTAGGTGCTCCTACTAATTTTATCAGGGGCATCTCGGTCGGGAAACTGGACTCCTTTCGATTCGATTTCGTTTCCGTTAGTGACGAACGCGGATTCGTAATCAATGATTACCTCTAGTCATTAATGATAATTTTACCTTGGCGCAGTTAAGTTGATGTATATCTACCAGGAGCCGTTTACTCGCTGATATCTTCTCGATGTTGAACATTCGTACTCGTACCGATCGTTAAAAGAGTCTGGCAGTCGCGGGGGAAGGTACTCCCTTATATGGTCTTTACGGGAACGCTCCGCTGGACAGGCTGGCAATCCGTCGATTTAAAGTAAAAAGCTGCCTTTCAATGTTGCTGTACCGGTAAGCGCTCGATCCCAACGATCTTACGAAAAAATAGGCGATTGTGGACAGTAAAGACGTACATTCGCTTTGGTATTAAAGACTGAATAAAAAGCCTGATTTTCCTGTGATACCGCTGGCTTAGACTTAGGTAGATCGAAGTCTTTGCATATGATTGAATTGTGGAGAAACGATACGGAACGCATGAGGTGCAGTTTCATGTACAGTTTGGCCTTATGAACTCAGCAGAACCACCGGGTAGCAAGTACTCACTCAACCATAAGCACAACCCACAACTAATCGATGGACAGCTGTAGTTTCACTGCGATACCCGTACCAAGATACTACCACAGCTTAGACCTATCATGTAGTCCCCTATTTTTCGATAAGATTCTCAGGATCGAGCATCGTTGTGGGCGGCCATCCTGGTTTCATATTTACCAGGAGGGCGTCGGGATTTATGGCGGTGGGGGAAGGGAGACGAGAAAAATAGCTTCCTCCAGGAGCTCATAAGTATGGGTTTATGAAGTGCTTTTGGGCTCCAGCTTCCTTCCAAACTGTCCCGCGCCCCTTAGGTAGATTTGACACTCATCCAAGATGGCTGCGTGTAAGTATTCGATCCTGACAATCTTATGGAAAAATAGGGGACTGTGAACAGTGTAGCTACTGCTGTGCAAGTTTTCTCTCAGATAATCCAGCATATCAAAAGAAGATATATTTTCAGAGGTTACCAAGATGTATAGCAGGCACAAAGTGTGCAGACTTTTTTATTACAAACTGAGGCACCCGGCCCTGGTAATTTAAAGTGGTTCCTATTTTCTCTGAACCCATTCACATGTCAATATCGAGTGGCCTAATCTCCCTTGTCTCGTCACGCAACGTTCTTCCCTTTTGCGTTGCGTGACAAGACAAAAACAACTGTGAGGCTAGGTAGCTGAGCAACATGTAAGAAACAACACCCCTTAAAGCCTGCAAGCATGCTCGTGTCGCGTTGAGTTCTCGCGCCGAACTTTGCTTCGGTCTCAGTGCCGGTCGTGCAAAACTTCAAAAAACCGTTTGAACGTGTCCATGCGTGCCATATCCATATGGAATTTGGAAATGTAGGTATCTAAGGAGAGGGGAATGCCGGAGTACCCGCATAAAAACCTCTCGGAGCAAAGAAAAGGACCAACAACAAACTCAGCCTCCATATGGCCTCGACGCGGGTTTTGAACCCCTGCCACATTGGTGGGAGGCGGGTGCTCTCACCACTACGTCACCCTTGCTCCCCTGAGTAACCATCCTGCAGGCCATGCCCCTCACCTTCCCAGGCAGAAAATTTACGTTAATAATCATAACAGTATCATATGTATTACCGAAGCACAATGGCCTTAGCTCTTATAATATTATTAGCATATTAACTCTTGCATAATCTAAAACAATCTTTGTTACAGACTGAACGGCAAAAAGTCTTTACTTTGCTTCAAAGCTTGGAAAGTGACACATTAAGAGCGGATGTCAGTAAATATCGACCAGAGGTCTGCAAAAGTGAAAAATCGAAAATTCTCAAAAAAATTTACAAAGTAGCACTAGGTAAGCTATTAACAGAAATGTAAATTTTACTTCGATCCGATAATTATTTTCCACGTACGGGGCGGTTATTGGTTTCGCGGCCCTCGGACCGGGTTTTCCAGGACAGGGACCATGTGTCGCAAAAAAATCGTTTTAAAATTCAAATCCATTGTAATGTGGACAACAAATAACTTATTCAGAAGAGTACTTAATTGCACACATTCTAAGTGGTGATTTACTCAGTTTGAACGAAAGTGTAATATTTTGGAGATTTTTCATTATTTTCAATATTTTGAACGTTTTCGTTCAATGAAAAAATGGCAAATTTCAAAGCCCAAAATCGTCGACTGGTACCTCGATTTCAGTAATGAGTCTTATACCACGTTAAAGAGCGTTATCTCTTCTTTCAAAATCTGTTTTCAAAACTACGGGCAACTTAAAAGAAAACGTTTGAGGCCAAAAAATACAAGTAGTACTTTTCTGAAATTTGAGCTTTCCAGACTCAGCGGGTCGATGCTAAAAACTCAGAAAAATGCAATAAGAAATCAGTTTGAGCAACAGCGATTTAACGTTATCAGCTATCAGAAACCAACACGTGTTTATCGAGCGATCTGATAAATTTAAAGCCGTTTTCCAACAAGAAAAGCAGAGTTTAGCCATCTTCTGCTACCAAACGCACGAGTCACGTAGGGTTGTTAAAGGGCAAAGCACAATAATAAACTTAAAAAGGCACAACGTTTCTGCGTCCAGGAATTAGACTTTAGCGGACAGAACAATGCCTACGAGTGTATGTTTCATACCTTAGCTGGGTTTCCTAGATACTGGAAGTAAAAGACATCAAGGACAGCATCGGCAAGAGCATCTTCGGCTGCTCTCAAACGACGGAGATTGCGTTACTTTTCACAGACTGACCGCTTACCACCTGTTTTTGGGCTCGCATTTCGACGGAACGCTTGCCTCGAGAGGCGCGCGGCACGGATCTGAACTCTTCTTCACGAGACAATGAGCTGAATTTATCGGAAATATGCCACCACCAACAACAACATGAGCTTTTTTCGGGTATTTATCGTTTTTTATGCGAAAAGTTCGGGTAAGCAGATTCTCGCGAAAACCATTTGGCTTAAAAAATGTGTTTAAAAGCCCACCCTGGATTTGAAGCAAAAGGTATTTCCTCGAAATAAGCTAAAAATACCCAATTCACGCGGTGAAAAAATGGATGATTATGGAAGGATTATCGAATTCTTGCCTAACCTGAGGGATTTCCCGTGATGTAGGATTAGGGCTAGGAAAAAAGCCCATAACCTGCTCCTGTCGTTGTGAATTTCCTCAAGATCAAAAATTTCAGTAAGAACCGAAAACAACAGCTTAAAGCAGGTGCACACACCTTGAACTAGCCAGGGAAAAGGGGCTTCTGATTGAGCTAAACTGTCATTGATGCACGGTGCAATTAGGTAGACCTGTTACTATCCCCCGCGCAACCACATGGGGAGTACTTTGAAGCGGTCCTGTCGGGGACTTTCGGGGGTAGGGGCGGGGCAAATCGCAAATAACTTCTCTTTGTTTTTGAGAAGTACATCATTTCTCGCACGGTTGACAAGGTGACGGCGGACTCCGTACCTTTGGAAAGGCCCTTTTGAAACATGTCCTGGCAACATGCAGAGCATCACGAAATTAACGTCAACACCTTGAATCAACTCCATAAACAGGGAGAGGCGATAAGTCCCATCTTAAAAGATGCTTGATGTCTAGACGTGAATAGTCTGTCCACAGTCATTTTTCATTTTGTATTTCGGGACCATTTGACAGCGTACGAGTGAACCGGAGCGCAGTAACGATCCCTAACCCCACCCCATTGCCCTTGCGGTCAATAAATCATCGCGTTTTTCATTTTTTTTTATGCGCGTTCGAGAACCTCCAAAGGGAATATTGAGGGTCTTTGTACAGTTTCAGTTTATTTTACCGACAAAAAAGAACATAACAAAGCAAAAGACAAGTACACAGAAACACGCAGAAGCAATGTGGTGAGGAAGCCCAAAAAGAAACCATAAGGCTTAGGTCATCCCCTTTTCGTTCGTTTAGCGTCGAATAGGTTTCCTGGCTTTGGGTGGGTCGGTCGGTGGGGTGAAAAAAAAAATCACAAGAAATCTGAGAACGGGAGGCCTGAAACACCAGCATCATTGCCGTGGAGACTGAAAACAACAAGACATGGTCACCAAATCGACACAAACCCAATATGGCGGAAAATTTGATGGTCAATTTCATAAAAAAAGGCCCAAAAAGGGTAAAGAGCAAAGAGGATACACCACCGAACGTTTTATGCCTCGAAATGATGTTATAATGCTAATTTTTTAGATTAAAAGGATTAATCTAAGTCCAAAAAAAAAAACCTTGTCGTTTAATTCTTTTTCTTGCTTTTTTAAAAAATGCCAAAAAACTGGGTCTTTTGGACGACACTAAACGAAGAAAAACTAAATATAGGTATTAAGCTCCCTTAAAGTATAAAAGTATAAGTTTACAAGGACGGGATCGAACGTATACTGAGTAACTAAATGATAAAAATTTGATCAAAATTAAATGAAAGGCTAAGAGCCTAAGCGCTGTCTGATAACGAAACGGTAAACAAGAAGTGCTGCCTCTCATTTAAAAGAGACGTGAAATACTGGGTGGACCACATCCTGAACTCCCGCTCAGGGCTAAGGAGACTAAACAGGGGCGTAGCTACTTGTACGCACGGTTTGCACGTGCGTAGCCGAAAACGTTGGGGAAAAAAAATAGAATGAAGTAAACATAACTAAAAAAAATCGGTTTCCAGAGAAGCGACGACATTAATTGGAGAACCGAATCTTGCATGATTTATTTATATAGCAAGCTTGATGATGTAAAGCGTGAACGCGTTGTTTTCTCCACGACCTGTCTTCGGAGTAGACGACGTAGGGCACAATTACGTCAATGTGTGGTGCTTTTGTCGGTCAAAAATAATGTGACAAAAAGGGGTAAAAAGAGTCATTTGTAAACTAAAGTCGGAGGTACTACAAGCTTGATTTTTAATAGCTGAATTAATGATAAACGGTTGACGTCAATGAACTTAACAAGCCGACAGAATTAAAGAATTTTAGAGGTTGTGTCATTTCATAAACAGCAAAAATGCTTTTGCTTCCAACCGTTAACCCCACCTTTAATAAAGGCACCTTAAAAAATGTTGAGATTTGGGGTGGGGGGGGGGGGGGAAGAAGATGTAGAAAAAGTTGGGCGTACCTCCTCCTGACTACGCACCTGCTAAAGACCGAAACTGAACAACAGGAGTCTTGACGAAACCTCCTCAGTTATCACCTGTCCGGGGTCGTACTTTCAAGGAAACGCTGATCAAGAATCATTCACGACGGAATAGAAACTCCTCGTAGCTTCCAGCGAAAAAAGGAGTGACAACAGTGGTAAGCGGTCGTTCTGTGAAATGTAACGCAATCTTTGCCGTTTACGATCTTTCGGCGCTTGGATTTGAAACGTTGTTGTTTGGTATGTTCTCCCGTGTGGATACTTGACATTTCCAATATATGGAAACACCATGCTAAGGTACGAACAACAGACATTCACAACATTGTTTTGTACGTTAAAATCTGATTTCATGGACGTAAAACGTTTTGAATTTTAAGACTTTTTAATATTAGTGCTTTGCCCTCCCTTTGACAACTTCACGTGACTGGTGCACTTGGCAGGAGTTGACAGCTCAAATCTGCCTTTCTTGATAGCAAACGGCATTAATTTATATCAGATCGCTGTATAAACACGTCTTGGTTTCTGAAAGCTGATAACATGAAACCACTATTGCTCAAACTGATTTCTTACTGTATTTTTCCAAGTTTTTAGCATCGGCCCGCCGCGTCTGGAAAGCTCAAATTTCAGAAAAGTACTACTTGTATTTTTTGGCCTCAAAAATTTTCTTTTAAGTTGCCCGTAGTTTTGAAAACAGATTTTGAAAGAAGAGATAACGCTCTTTAACGTGGTATAAGACTCGTTACTGAAATCGAGGTACCAGTCGACGATTTTGGGCTTTGAAATTTGCCATTTTTTCATTGAACGAAAACGTTCAAAATATTGAAAATAATGAAAAATCTCCAAAATATTACACTTTCGTTCAAACTGAGTAAATCACCACTTAGAATGTGTGCAATTAAGTACTCTTCGGAATAAGTTATTTGTTGTCCACATTACAGTGGATTTGAATTTTAAAACGATTTTTTTGTGACACATGGTCTCGGGCCTGGAAAACCCGGTCCGAGAGCCGCGAAACCAATAACCCCCCCGTAGGTGGAAAATAATTATCGGATCGAAGTAAAAATTACATTTATGTTAATAGCTTACCTAGTGCTACTTTGTGAATTTTTTTGAGAATTTTCGATTTTTCACTTTTGTAGACCTCTGGTCGATATTTACTGACATCCGCTCTTAATACGCGAGTGTCGAGCGGCGGGGGCGCGTGACTTGCAAAGCGAGAGCGTCAGCCAAGACGACTGACGCCTTCGCTTCTCTCGTCTAGCGATCGACTTGCTGCTCGAAGCTTGTGCCCTACAGATCTGTGAATAAGAAAATAAACCTACTGCTTACAGTCTGTTGTTGTATATATTGGCAAAAATGATACAAACAAGTGCAGAAAATAACATTATCGTTTACATAGATAAACAAATAACGGACTTGGAAGAACAGTTTTGCTGAGAAATATAATGTCTACAGGGAACCAACAAACAACTTTAAGTAAACATCCTAAGTGGACTGTAAGCAGTTTGGTACAAAAAATATGAACCTCTACTCTAGTTTTGCTATTGAACAAGTTGATTGGTACAAAAATGGAGAACGTTGTCTAAAATATATTTATCAATTGAACGCCTGACTATAATTTTTAATTACTGAGCTGGGTTAGGTAGTTAAAAGTTACGAAAAAGGTCACATATTAACGAAACACAGAAACTGCTAAGGATGCAATATATTATACAAGAAACATCAAGGAAGTAAACGACCCTGACTTCATCAATATTTTTTTCAAACACGTGAAACACTAATAAGTTGTTTCTACTAAGACTAGAGCATGCCATACAGTCAAGTCTCTTATATCGACCACTTCTCATGATCATAAGCGACCACTTTGTAAATAACCATTTTGTTTTCAGTCAAACACTCTTTCAAAGACTCTCGTGAGCGACCAAGAGCATGCCATACAGCCAAGTCTCTTATATCGACCACTTCTCATGATCATAAGCGACCACTTTGTAAATAACCATTTTGTTTTCAGTCAAACACTGTTTCAAAGACTCTCGTGAGCGACCACTACTTAAATTTCTTAAGCTACCGCGACCACTTTATAGGCCAGAAATTCGATATATTCTTTTGTTTTCTGTGGGTAAAAAGGGGGATTATTACATTGGTGCAAAATGCTTTTCAACAGTTCCATGGGTTTGGGTTATTAGATGTGAAACTTTATTGTCAGTTGTCTATTTGACTATTTTTAGCTAGTAAGGTAATAACTTCATGTAATTACGTTAATCAGTTCAGTTTGAGCTTATTTTCTTGATTTTTCCAGTGCAAACCCACGTCACGTAAGCGACCCCACTTTGTCGTGCCCCAAGGGTGGTTGCTTACAAGGGAGTTGACTGTATCAAGTCAAATACCTGGATGCGGTTGTTTTCTTTGTCACACACAACTATCTTTCCATCACTAAGATTTGCTGTAGAATTTGGATGCTTCAACTCTCCCCTCTCGCTACCTTCATATCCAAACTTTGTAACAAACTTTCCATTCAGTTCAAATACCTGAATTCTGTGATTGAATGTATCACAAACAGCAAGGAATCCTTCTTTGTTAATTGACAAATAATGGGCCCCATTGAACTCTCCATCCTTGTTCCCCTCCCTTCCAAATTTTGAAATTAACTTTCCCCCAAGATCAAACACTTTGATGGAGTGATCACCATAATCTGGGACTATAAAATATTGACCGTGTTGGATACAGTGATTGGGATTGATCAAAGAACCTACCCCTCCAAATTTGCCTAAATACTGCCCATTAGATGAAAATATTTTGATTAGTTGGTTCACACTATTAGCAACAATAATATCACCATTGCCGTTTACTGATAAACCTTGAGGATAATTAAGTTGATGATCAAGATTTCCACGTTCCCCAAATTTTCTAAGAAAGTTACCATTCCTATCAAGGACTTGCACCCGGTGGTTACTATTGTCTGCAACAACAATATTGCCAAGACTATCAAAAGCGATCCCTGTGGGGTATTGGAACTCACCATTGCCCTTACCTTTCTTGCCAAACGATCTTAAGTGGGTACCGTTACTTCTAAATACAGAAATACGGTGGTTAAAGCAGTCTGTCACGGCAATTTCATCACTATCATTCACTGCCACCCCCCACGGCCCGTTAAGCATTCCAACAGACTTACCTTTTAGTCCAAACGATAGCACAGGTCTGAAGCGCCTGGTTTGTACCTTAGCCTCAAAAGGACTGTCACGATCATTTGCTAAATTATTCCCAGCAATTACTTTATTACTTTCCTTACCTTTAGGTCCTGATTGTTGCGATTTAGTTGTGTTAACAACAGTTTTTACATTACCTATACCTTCACTGTTCAAAACGTTAATCAGTTTTTCAGGTTTATTAAAACTAAACCGAGGAATCTTGATACATTCGGTAGAGTCACGGTTACCTTGGGTGCCCTGTTCCTGTAGGATTGTATCAAATGTTTCATTGAAACCAAGGACATCTGTACTGAAACTTTGTTTCAACAGAGCTTCAGTTCGTGCAATGGCTGAATCAATTGTTCCTAGCTGGTTTTCGACTTCGTCTTTTTTCTGTAAGAGAGATTCCAGTGATTTTTGCGCATGTTCATCTACTGCATCAAAAACATGCTGTTTCCTCTCTTCGATAATTTCAAACATTTGGTCCGCACTCACCGCCACTTGACTTTTTACTTCGGCCATTTGCATTTGCACTTCCATGCTATCTTGGCTGCATTGTTCGATATCCTTTCGTTTTTGCTGTGCTTTTTCTTTTAAGGATTCAATCAAGGAGTTGATATGCGACTTGTGGGCATCAGTGGCTTCTTGTAAGAGCATTTTGCTATGACGTTCATGAAGTGTTACAGCACAAGTGTTGCAAATGGCGACTTGACAATTTTTGCAAAATATCTTGAGCTCTTCTTTCTCATGGTGTTTCTTCTGACAAAATGCTGGTCGGTGTAACACGGCCTCGATGTCTTGTTCTTGAAAATCTTTCAGTGCCAGCGTTTTGTGTTTTTTATTGGTGCGTATTATGTTATGTCCTAAAATACATTCCTCGCACCAGAAAGAACAACACTGAAAGCAATATAAGGTCTGGGCGCTCCGCTTGTCGCAGTTTCCACATTTCACGTTAGATGTAGTACACTCTTTAATTGTCAACACATCTAGCAAGCTGTTGATACGAAAATTAGTGGGAAGCTCGCTGGGATTTCCACTTCCAGGGATTTGGAACTGTCTTCTACACTCAGGGCATGTAATTTTACCTTGAACGCCGCTCGAACGCTGAATATCGTTCAGGCATTGTAGACAATAACTGTGAAAACAAGGCAACTGCTTTGGATCAGTAAATGTGCACATACACACAGAACAGGATACCTCATCATGAAGATTGTCCAGGAAGGTCTTTATATCCATGGCAAAAGATCGCGAACAAACTACGTTTTGAAAATAATAATGAAGGCTTGTATTTGACGATTAAAGTAATGGCAATGCCGCGGAAAAACAATAGCTTTTTTTCCATTTGACCCACACTGAACAACTTTATTACGTCAACATCAAACCAATCAAATAGAGTTCCTTTGCCGGTTATGACGTATCTCCAAATAATTAAAAAATATCCTACATTCAGCAATTAGCTGCCATATTTTGATGTATGCATTTCTGAGAATTAGTTGTTTAGCTCAGAAAGTCATAAACTCTTGAAGTATTTTAGAAAATCAGTTACATGATATTTTACATCACTGATATTCGCCGTTGCTGAATACATGTTTATCTACCTCGGCTCGGTGAATTTGTAGATAGTCGTTAAGAGACGTTGAATTACTTGAATTGACGATCAGTCCATTAAATTAAGGAGGTGCTTCTAATAAAGAAGTGAACAGAAATAATCCTACTGTTTTGATTTTAAAGAAGCCTTCTCGGCTAAGTGTACTAACTTTAATTACTATGTTTTTACCGTATTTCTGAGTTATAAACTCTTTTTGATGCTTCGATGGTTTTTCCGCGTTGGAGTGTATCCGCTCAGATGTAAGAATGTATGAAAAGAGAATGACTCTTTTATGCTTTATCACGTTTATGATGTTTGGCAAAAGTTTTATTTTGAAAAGTGGCAAAAATATCTAAAATTCAGTGAAAGCAAATTCTCTATTTCTGGTCAGACCTGTGACAAGGCGAACGAGGGAGCACACGACTTGACACGTGACACCCGCGCGGAGACTGGAAGAGTGGGAGGAGGTGGTGTGGCCGAGCGGTTAGAGCGCTGGACTTGTAATTCGGAGGCCCCGAGTCGAAGTCCTGTTCTGACCGCTAGCTGGATTTGTTCACTGTGGCCCCGAGTTCAGATCCTAGACCGCGCTTGTAAACAGCCAATCGGTTTGCTTCCGGTCAGTTGGGATCCTTAATCCTATTATGTTTGATTTGAATTATTTCTTTCAGCCATTTGCTCGGCCCCACTAATACAAGTGCTATACTGAAATACTGCCGGGGGTAAATAAAGGAATTATTTCTTATAGATCGTTTTCACTGTCACGCAGCGAAAAATTAAATTGGAAACCCTTTAGTGGAAGAAGACAAGAAAATGAAATGTTATAAAAGACTAATATATAAAGAATTTGTCCAAGTCTCAGGTCTTTGTGGGCCATAGTTTCTGAGTTATTTGCCGAAACGTTTCACCCACCTTTGTAGAGCTTTGTATGGAGACGCCATATTGGTGCCCCGTTTTGGTGCACCAATATGGCCGCCGGAACTCAACAAAAACATCTGGAGTTCACTTTTTCTATAAAAGCTCTTTCTTTTCACTCGAGAATTAGCATACGTACGCATAAACATATCTTCTAATATGTTTAGTGGTTATACTGCTGAAAATCAAGAGGAGAGTCTTTGTCAACGAGACAGCTTTCCTATTTTTTCTGTCACGCATTGTGAAAACTCGGAAGTTCAAATTGCTGTATTTTCGAAATGAAACATGCTACGGGAATGGAAACTTGTTTACAGATTTACTTTTTGTTTATCTTCAACTCAGTGTAAATAAGAATTCGTAAAACCTCGCTACTTTGACTTTACAATTTGATGACGTGACAGTGAAAACCATCTATTTGCTTGGGCACAGGAACTGACTGGGGGAAAACTAAAGTTTGAGAAGAGAAGTCTTATCGAACTCTTCCTCTTTGAAGGGTTAAATCTAACGGAAAAGTTTTTCTATCATTACATGTTTGCCGGAGTAGCCATGCCATTTTTTAATCCTTTCGCTTGCATGAATTAACAGACAGAGAATCCAGCCTATACACATATATTTCCGAGCCTCCCATGCACACGAAACACAAGCTCCCCACAAAACGCCTACGTGGGAGGCTATATTATACCACAACGAAGCCAATGATTTAAACCCTTGAAGGCCTGGAAGTTATCACTATTTTCCTCGGACTTTACAACATTTTCGAAAAACAAAATGTTCCAGCTTTTCTTATGACAAAGCGCGTCGGTCTGTTATTTCGAAAAGCGGACCAAGGCATTTTATTATAGACTGCGATTATTCTCTTCCCTTTTGTTTCAGTCTTAAACCCATTCACACCTAACCGGCGATTAGGCTTTTTTTCGGGGAAAGGGGGAAAAGGAACGGCGCGGGTCCTTTTCCCCTCGCCTCCAAACCAATATAGGAAGAAGCACCGTCTGCTCGTAGGTTAATTCACACCTCAACCACTCCACACTTTGCAACATTAGCATTGAACAACGCCCCTTAAAACCCGCTCCAGAAGATTCTTCGTTTTAAGATTTTGTACCAGATTTCCCTTTAGCCTGCAGCGCAGGCGTATTTTGGGTGGGCGAAAGCTTGTTTATCGGATCGCTACGATGAAGCCGCAATCTTTGATTTTATGTAAGAGGAAGATTGGGGAGAGTAGAAATAGTAACCCTTACGGTAGGTGTGAGGGTGAAAAAAGAAGAGGGGGGAGGGGGAGGGGAGAAAAAAAATTCGCGCGCGCCCGATGAAAACGCCTGCACTGCAGGCTTATTTCCCTTTGACTTTTTAACCGGGGATTAATACCCCAAAGATTAATATTTTGATCTTTGCCGATTGCGCAAAAATCTCGAAGCTATGTAGCCTGCGGTGCATCGGGCGCGGGCGAAAGGTTTTAATCGCGAAAGCGCCATGTTGAAACTCCCGAAGAGAGGAGGAAATGGGGCGAGTCAAGGGGAGGGGGGAGGGGGCGGGGAGAAAGAAGAGAAAACGCCTGCCCGAAAACACTGTGAAAATGATAAACACCCCCCAATTAGTCGCGCTTTTCTCCCCTCCCCCTCCCCCCTTATCTTTTTTCGCCCTCACACCTACCGTAAGGGTTACTATTTCTACTCTCCCCAATCTTTCTCTGACATAAAATCAAAGATGGCGGCTTCATCGTAGCGATCCGATAAACAAGCTTTCGCCCACCCAAAATACTCCTGCACTGCAGGCTAGAAGTTATGCCGTTAGCTCCCTTACTAGAGAAGCTGCTGGCAGGCCACGCCCCCTGTAGGATTATCGTATTTCGGAAATGTTACAACTTGTAACATTTCTCGGAGAACTTGAAGAATCAACGTGATTCGGTTAAAAAGGGCTTAGATACACGCCAGACTGGTCACGTAATTTTGACAGGGAATTTTTGAATGAAAATTTTATCGTCCTATCTAGCTGTACTTTCTTTACAACGATTTTTTTGTTTTTGTTTTTGCAAAATCTGTAAGGGCAAGTAAGGGTAAAAATTTATCAGTGACACAAACCAAGCAAATTTTAAAATGCGATTTGAAGTTTATTACAAATTTACATTTATTACATCATTACGCTTAGATTTTCACATTTATAGCATGATAGCCATCACACCACGATTAATACAAAGTATTTTTCTAATAGTTCTTATATCATTTGACAATGGCTGTGGTGGCGAATAATTTTCACATTAACTTGAAACATTCAGTATCTACACTTTTTAAAAATCTACTGTCATGTATTAAATTGCCAGCAGTTTATTACTTTTCTTCAAAAGTTAAGGAGATGGCGCATATGGTACAAGAGCGTCAGCCAAGAAGCGTGACATCGGTCGAGAAAACTCACTGATCTCGCTCGATTCTCTCGTCTCACGACTTGCAACTCGCCTCTTGTATCTTACCTTGATCCTACGGATTCTCTGAAGAAAATTAAGCGATTGTTCGCGGTCTACTGTTCTACATATTGGCACACATTATACAAGAAACTACAAAAACAAATACAGAACACTGGTCCATTGTTTAATAAGTAGGTGAAAAAATGATACACACTAAAACGCATCGGAGAAACTTTGAGCTCTTTTGAAAGTATCAAGTCTTCATTTAATATTACTAGAAAAGTAAGTAAAAAGTCTGAAACTGGTCTACTTCTGTCTGAGCAGTTTAGTACAAAAATGTAAACCACGGGCTGGTTTTGCTATAGAACAAGTTAAAATGTATTAAAAATGAAAATCCTCCTGTTAAATATATCTACCAATTGAACACTCCTGCGACCCGTTTCTTGAAAGGCCCGGTAACTTTTTGGGTCCAAAAAAATTTTGAAATCTAAACCTGTTGAATTTATAGCAGTACAGTTCAGTCCGAGTTCACAAACCCGTCAATTTTGCTTTGTTAACTGATACTTTCATTGTATCATCTTCAAAGTTATTGCCACATTGAACAAATGCAAACGCAGCAAGCATTAAACAGCTTTTAAGGCCCGAAACATTCTCGGGACTTTTCGAAAAACAGGCCAATGACTCGCAATTTCCCTGAGTTAAGTTTGTACATAATAATATGAGTAAGGTCAGCTAAGAGAAATCAGCAACAACAAGAGATGTATCCTGCAGTATAAAAACCTGCCCGAAGCTGAACCTGCATTATCCCAAGTTATTCTAAACAGGTTCTTACATAAATGGTAATTACTTAAAGTGTGATCTACTTTTGATCTACAAGTACTCATGTTTCCAGAAGAAAAACATTTTCGACGTAGTTTAGTTTCTTGAACTTTCATGCATACATTAAAACAATAAAACCCTCGACTAAGAACCTGGTTTTTAAGAACGTGTAAGGTAAGCTTAAAATTTGAAACAGGTTCTTTAGTTAAAATCTACAAACATAAATTTTGAATACAGTTGGACAATATTCAGGATCCTCTTTGGAGACATTGTGTGCTTTATTAATCCAAATGGCAGTTTGTAATGGCATTTACAGTCTTACCTAGCCAACAAGCTGAATATACCACTTAATACTCTTAGCTACAAGGGATGTTTTTCTTTTAGAAAATAACATCCCATTTAAGAACCTAGTAAAATAGTCTAAATTTGTGCTAATTGCATTTCTATCGATAAGATCATATCATATTTGGTCAAATATCTGGATTCGATCGTTTTTCACATCACTCACAACTACCCTTCCATCACTAAGATTTGCTGTAGAAACTGGATAATTAAACGCTCCTCTCTCGCTACCTTCACTTCCAAATTTTGTAACAAACTTTCCACTCAGTTCAAATACCTGAACTCTGTAATTTTCTGAATCACAGACCATTAGCAATCCTTCTTTGTCAACTGACAAATAACGGGGCTTGTTGAACTCTCCATCCTTGTTCCCCTGTTTTCCAAATTTAGAAATTAACTTTCCTTCAAGATCAAATATTTTGATAGAATGATCACCATAGTCTGAGACTATAAAATATTGACCGTGTTGGATACAGTGATAGGGAGTGTCCAAAGCACCTGCTTCACCAAATTTACGTAAACAGTCCCCACTAGAAGAGAATATCTTGATTAATTTGTTACCATAATCAGCAACAATAATATCACCGTTGGCATTTATTGATAAACCTTCAGGGTTTTTAAGCTGGTGATCAAGTTGAGTTCCGTGTTTGCCAAACTTACGAAGAAACTTTCCATTTCTATCAAAGACTTGCACCCTGTCGTTTTCACAGTCTGCCACTACAATATTACCAAAACTATCAAAAGCGATCCCTGAAGGTTGATTAAACTCGCCATTATTCTTACCCTCCCTACCAAACGATCTTAAGTTGGTACCGTCACTACTAAACACTGAAACTCTTTCGTTATTGAGCTCAGTCACAGCAATTTCATCATGATCATTCACTGCCACCCCCCAGGGTGAGGTTAAAATTCCAATAGACTCACCTTTTTGTCCAAATGATAGCACAGGAATATAACGCTTGGTCTGTACCTGAGCCTCAAGAGGACTGTCACGAACATTTGTCCTTTTATTCCCGGCAATTGCTTCACTGCTTGCCCTGCGTTTAACCCCTGATTGTTGCAATTTAGTTGGGCTAAAAACAATTTTTACATTACCTATACCTTCACTGTTCAACACGTTAATCAGTTTTTCACTTTTAGTGAAACTAAATCGAGGAATACACTCTGTGTCACGGTTTTCGTGGGTTCCCTGTTCGCGTGTAGGATTTTATCAAATGTTTCATTGAATCCAAGGATTTCTGTACTAAAGTTTCGTTTCATCAGAGATTCCGTTTGTCCAATTGCTGACTCAATCATTTTCACTTGATTTTCAACTTCGCCTTTTTTCTGTGAGAGTGTTTCAAGTGATTTTTTCGCTTGATTATCAACCGCTTCAAAAACATCCTGTTTCCTCGCTTCGATGATTGCAATCATTTTGTGCACATTCGTCTGCACTTGGCCTTTTACGTCGGCTACTTGCGCTTGAACTTCCATGCTCTTTTGGTTGAATTGTTCGACCTTCTTTCTTTTTTCCACCATTTTATCTTTCAAGGAAGTAATCACGGAGTTGATCTGTATCTTGCGCGCATCTGTAGCTTCTTGCAAGGGCATTTTACCATGACCTTCATGAAGCGTTACAGCACAAGTGTTGCAAATGGCGACTTTACAGCTCTTGCAAAAGAATTTCAGTTCTTCTTTTTCATGGTGTTTCTTCTGGCAAAATGCTGGTCGCTTTAACACAGCCTCGAAGTCTTGATCCTGAAAATGCTTCAGTACAAGAGTTCTGTGTTCTTTATTGGTGCGTATTATGTTGTGTCCTAAAATACATTCCTCGCACCAGAAAGAACAACACTGGAAACAATACAAGGTCTGGGCGCTGCGCTTGTCGCAATTTCCGCATTTTACGTTAGCTGTGCTGCACTCTTTAATTGCCAAGACATCTAGCAAACTGTTGATACGAAAATTGGTGGGAAGTTCGCTGGGATTTCCGTTTCCAGGTATTTGAAACTGTCTTCTGCACTCGGGGCATGTAATTTTGCCATGGAGGCCGCTCGTTCGTTGAATTCCGTTCAGGCAGTGAAGACAGAAACTGTGCAAACAAGGCAACTGCTTTGGATCAGTGAATGTACACATACACACAGAACAGGATACTTTATCATGACGATTGTGCAGCAAGGTCTGTATATCCATGGAAAAGGTCGGGAGTGTGTTTGAAATACTCTATAAAGCTTGTTGTTGGCCGTGCGGGGTGTTTTGAATCGGATTTTCAAAGAACCCATCTCACGTAATGCCTTACCAATCAAACAGAGTCCCTTGCATTGTTTGACATTTTGATGTAATATCCTGGTTTTCTTAGAACTGTTGTTCTGCTCTACAAAGCATGAACTTTTGGCTGTCGCAATTTTTTTCGTCAGCTAAATATTAAGACTACATCACTTTGGAGCAGTCAAAGACCCGCACGCGACATTCATTCTGAAGTATAAAACAGGTAATGAGACCAGATTATCCTTTCTAGATGTGAAGCCTCTCCTCCGTTCAATGTCTTCACGGCATGTATTTGAAAAATTATCACGTTGCTAGGAACTACCATTCCAGTGTACCAGTACATTCACGCATGTCAGTGGCTTTTTGGCTGGGGAGGTGACAACGGCGCACACGAAGAGGGAGCAAAAACATCATTTTCTTTCTATTTTCACTGCCACGCCATCAAAATAAAAATGCAAACCATTCAATACAGGAAGTCCAGAATCTAGGAAATGAAAGAAGATAAATATACAAAAAACCTCGCTAAGAATCAGATCTGTGCTATATTTCATATGCGAGGTACTGATATGCGAGAAATTCGGAAAAACGTTTTACCCAAATTAATAAAGCATTGTATGGAGACGTTATGTTGACGTCCCTGTTAAAATTCATTTCGATTTAAAAAAAATTCATTTCAATAAAAAAAAGACTCATTTTGATTAAAAACAATTCATTTCGATTGAAAATGAAGTAAAATGTCCCTTTCAGGGGCACCAATATGGCCGCCGGAAAACAACACAAACAGCTGTTTTTTAATTTTCCTACTAATGCGTGAATTCATCGTTTGAGGAACTCATAAAGATTAAAGTAATATTTATTCTGAGACAAGGAATGTTGATATAGTAAACTCTCTTAAACTAGGTAACGTTTTTAACCAACATAGGAGCTTTCCGCCCGGGGGGGGGGGGGGTACTTTAGCAATTTCGGGGTGGGGATGTGCCGCTGTGACCCTGGAACCCTTAATCCATATTCATCTGCAGTCAGTTGTTTTAGCTCTCACTTTCAGAGTCCGTAACAAAGTGTATCAACGCGAGTTTGCGAGAAGGGGAGGGGGGAGGAGGGTGGGGCAAACTGATATACAGAGGGGCACACAAAAAAAAGGATTAGGGAGCTAAAGCAACGACGACGGCGACGTCAACGAGAACGGCAAAAAGGAGTTAAAGGTTTAGATCGACAAAACAACAACTCTGCACGTGCATCACGTACATTTCTTTACCGTCACTGCACGACTACGACGTGAAAATGCCTAATTTCACATTTTGTGGAGAATGTGAACACAAGACAATGACTTTTTTTTCTTTTCGTGATCATCTTTAATACAGTCTTTTAGAATTCAACTCCAGAAAAACCTGCCAACATTTGACAAACTGAAAGAGATAGAATAAGCGCCATAAGGTTTGAAGCAGCGCCACTTCACTTTTATAGTGACGTTTTTTCAGTCGTCGCCTCGTTGTTGCTTAAGCTTGCTATTGACGGACGAACGGATGGATGAAGACCCAATCAGTTTGTGAAAGGCTGGTAACACTTAATAGCACATGCGCAAAAGACTGACTAACCTGAGGCCGCGCGAGCCGTGCGCTCATTTTACCATGCACCCTCCTCCATCAGGTGCTTCTTTTTCAGACGGGTATTAAAAGCTACTTTAACTCCACGGAAAGGAAAGAAGCCGACAAAAGTATCGAGTAGGTCACACCTGGCAATCGAACAGACTGCACTCCTGACCCACTGTGTTAATTCTTGGTCCTAGTCAGAGAGAGAGATAGGCAGATAGACAGACAGGCAGACGGGACAGGCTAGCCTGTGAAAACAGCCGTTTCTCTTCGTTCCTCGCCGCTCAGGACGTTTTGCCAGGAGGAACGTCTGCGTCTCAGTGATATAATTTCCATACTGATGACGTAAATCAATGTTTAGATAATTAACCTGGTAGACTTGGGGTTTAAAATGCAAATTTGTTTGATTTTATGTTTCCTGGTCGATTTTGGTAAAGTTTTGTGTTTATTTGCGAACGAGCTCCAGCAGAACTCATCCCACAAAAGCTTATTCTAGAGAAGAACATAATTAACAGATAGAACATCCATCCTTGAAGATCTTGAAGACATCATTTTATTCCTCGGACTTTACTACATATCCACAAAACATTTTCCAGCTTTTTTTTATAACAAAGCGCGACGGTCTGTTATTTCGAAGTACGGGCCGAGGTATTCTAGTATAGACTGCGATCAACTCTTCGTTTTAAGATTTTGTACCGGATTTCCCTTTGGCTTTTTAACCGGGGATTAACACACAAAGGATTAATATTTTGGTCTTTGCCGATTGTGCAAAACTCTCGAGGTTATACCGTTGACTCCCCTACTAGAAAAGCTGCTGGCAGGCCACTCCCCTTGTAGCATTAACTCAATTGAAATGTTAGAAGAGAACTTGAAGAATCAACGTGATTCGGTTAAAAAGGGCAGAGATACACGCCAAACTGGTCACTTAATTTTTACAGGGAATTTTTGAGTGAAATTTTATCGCCCTATCTAGCTGTACTTTCTTTTAAGAAAGTACAAGGAATTTTTTTTATTGTTTTTGCAAAATCTCTGAAATGCGTAAGGGCAAGTAAGACACTAGGGTAAAAATTTATCCGTGAGACAAACCAAGCTAATTTTAATATGCGAATGGAAGTTTATTACAAATTGACATGTATTACATCATTACGCTTATATTTTCACATTTATAGCATAATAGCCATCGCACTACGATTAATACAAAGTATTAATGTTATTAGTAAAATCCAACTAGTGGTCTATTATCAATGCTGCGTTCTAATTGGTTGAGCTTACTACTAGGCTATATGTTCTAGCCCCCTAGTAGCGAAACCCGCGGGCTTTTTGGCGGCAAAAAAGGCGTAAAGTCTAGCTTTTAACTAGCTAAAAAATTTTTATTCCCGATATTTTTGACCAACTAGCTGGATTTTACTAAAACAATAATTCCTCTCGCCCTCATGGCCTCTGAGTCAATAGCCCATTAGGCCTTCGGCCTCATGGGCTATTGACTCACAGCCCATTCGGAATCGAGGAATAATTGTTAAATAGGTCTTATATCATTTGACAATGGCTGTGGTGGCTTATAATTTTCACACTTAAACTCGAAACATTTAGAATCTACAATTCTTAAAAAACTTTTGCCATGTAATAAATTGCCAGCAGTTTCTAACTTTCCTTCAAAAGTTAAGGAGATGGCACAGGTAGCACAAGAGCGTCAGGCAAGAAGCGAAAACATCGGCCGAGAAGACTGATCTCACTCGATTCTCGTCGAGGAGTATCAAGTACCATTTAATAGTACTAGAAAAGTAAGTATCAAAAGCCTGAAACTGGACAACTTCTGTGTCAGCAGTTTAGTACAAAAATGTGAACCACAGGTTGGTTTTGCTATTGAGAAAGTTAAAATGTATTAAAAATGGAAAACCCTCCTGTAACATATATCTGCCCCTCTTGCGGCCCGTTTCTCGAAAGGCCCGGTAACTTTTTGGGTCCGAAAAAAATTTCTCAATCAAAACCTGTTGAATTCATAGCAGCACAGTTCACTCCGAGCTCACAAACCGGTCAATTTTACTTCTGATTTTGCTTTATTAACTGATACTTTAATTGTATTATTAGGTTTAATTACGCGCGCTTTTCGGGCAAAAAGACAACTTCACTATATATTTCTCGGCAAAAAGGCGATCATTATTACATCCAAACACGGCACAACGATCTTTTTTTTCCCATTACCATCTTTTTCTAGGCAAACTTAAAAAAAAAGTGGTTCGAAAAGCGTGCGTAAATACTGAACGAGTATATCGGATAGTGCTCATGCCCCAAAGAACCTGTTTCAAATTTTAGGCTTAAACAATTTCTAATATAGAGGTGGCCTAACTCTCAAAGGTCTAAAACCAGGTTCTTAGTAGCTTTTTTTTTTTAGATTATGTAAGAAAGATCAAGAAACTAAACTACGTCAAAAATACTTTTTTTTTCGAGAACATAATAATTCTAGATCAATAGTAGATCACACTTTTAAGTAATTGCATTTCTAAGGACAAGATCATATCATATTTGGTCAAATATCTGGATTCGCTGGTTATCCTTATCACTCACAACTATTCTCCCATCACTAAGACTTGCTGTAGAAACTGGATAATTAAACTCTCCTATCCCACTACCTTTACTTCCAAATTTTGTAACAAACTTTCCGCGCAGTTCAAATACCTGAACTCTGTGATTGATACAATCACAGACCATTAGCAATCCTTGTTTGTTAACTGACAAATAACGAGGCCCATAGAACTCTCCATCCTTCTCCCCCTGTTTTCCAAATTTAGAAATAAAATTTCCTTGAAGATCAAACATCTTAATGAAATCATCACCATAGTCTGTGACTATAAGATATTGTCCGTGTTGGATACAGTGATATGGATTGACCAAAGAACCTGCTCCACCAAATTTACGTAAATACTTGCCAGTGGAAGAGAATATCTTGATTAATTTGTTACCTTTATCAGCAACAATAATGTCACCGTTGACGTTTATTGATAATCCTTCAGAATTTTTAAGCTGGTGATCAAGAATTCTATTTTGGCCAAACGTACGAAGAAACTTACCATTTCTATTAAAGACTTGTACCCTGTGGTTATTATTGTCTACCACTACAATGTTGCCGAGACTATCAAAAGCGATCCCAGAAGGTTCATCAAACTCACCATTATTCTGGCCCTTCTTACCAAACGATCTTAAGTGGGTGCCGTCACTACTGAAGACTGAAACCCTGTTGTTACCGAGCTCAGTCACAGCAATTTCATCACGATCGTTCACTGCCACCCCCCATGGATAGTTAAGCATTCCAACAGACTTACCTTTTTGTCCAAATGATAGCACAGGAATGTAACGCTTGGTTTGTACCTGAGCCTCAAAAGGACTGTCACGATCATTTGCCCCTTTATTCCCATCAATTACTTTATTACTTTCTTTTCCTTTGGTTCCTGATTGTTGCGATTTAGTTTCGCTAAAAACAGTTTTTACATTACCTATACCTTCACTGTTTAACACGTTAATCAGTCTTTCACTTTTAGTGAAACTAAACCGTGGAGTATATTCAGTGTCACGGTTTTCTTGGGTGCCCCGTTCCTGTAGGATTTTATCAAATGTTTCCTTGAATCCAAGGATTTCTGTGCTAAAGTTTCGTTTCATCAGAGATTCAGTTTGTTCAATTGCTGATTCAATTATTGTCACTTGATTTTCAACTTTGTCTTTTTTCTGTGAGAGTGTTTCAAGTGATTTGTTCGCTTGATCATCGACTGCATCAAAAACATCCTGTTTCCTCGCTTCGATGAGTGCAATCGTTTGGTCTACATTCGTCTGCACTTGGCTTTTTACTTCGGCTACTTTCGCTTGAACTTCCATGCTCTTTTGGTTGAATTGTTCGAACTCCTTTCGTTTTTCCAGTACTTTATCTTTTAAAGATTTAATCATGGAATTTATCTTTGTCTTACGCGCATTTGTAGCTTCTTGCAAGAGCATTTTGCGGTGACCCTCATGAAGTGTCATTGCACAAGTGTTGCAAATGGACACTTCACAGTTCTTACAAAAGAACTTCAGCTCCTCTTTTTCATGAAGTTCCTTCTGGCAAAATGCTGGTCGCCTTAACACGGCCTCCATGTCTTGATCTTGAAAATCTTTCAGAGCCAGCGTTTTGTGTTCTTTGTTGGTGCGTATCACGTTATGTGCTAAAATACATTCCTCGCACCAGAAAGAACAACACTGGAAGCAATATAAGGTCTGCGCGCTCCTTTTCTCGCAGTTTCCGCATTTCACGTTAGCTGTACTGCACTCTTTAATTGCCAAGACATCGACCAAACTATTGATACGAAAATTGGTTGGAAGCTCGCTGGGATCTCCACTTCCAGGGATTTCAAACTGTTTCCTGCACTCGGGGCATGTTATTTTGCCATGGACGCCGCTCGTTCGTTGAATTCCGTTTAGGCATTGAAGACAGAAACTGTGCAAACAAGGCAACTTCTTTGGATCAGTGTATGCACACATACACACAGAACAGGATACCTCATCATGAAGATTGTCCAGCAAGGTCTTTAGATCCATGGAAAAGGTCGAGAACAATGGTTATTAAAAGTTAGAAATATGAAAATACTGCAAGTTTGTTTTTAGTGATTTAATAAGGAGCGGCGTTTTGAAAGAACCCAACCTATTTACAACCTTCTGACGCAGATTAAACATTTCAACCAATCAAACAGCGTCTCTTGCATTTTTTGACATTTTGACGTAACATCCTGTTTTTCTTAGAACTGTTGATCCACGCTACGAAGCATCAACTAGTTGACATTTGCCTTTTTTTTGATTACGTTAAATCGACAGATCACTTCGCAGCGGTCAAAAAGGGTGTAGAAAAAACGTGGACCCTCCCTTCTGGACCCCCTTTTGGACCCCTCTTTTTTTAATAAAAAAAACTAAATAATAATAAAAAATAAATAAATATATTAAAAAACTCAAGCAAACAAATAATAAAGTTCCCTACCATCACTCCGTCTTGCACATTTTACCATGAAGCTCGAAAGGTGACCGGATAAAGTGCTTCCAAGATACAAATAAAATTTCTATGCTTGTACTATGAAGGCTGACAAACGAATATATTGCCAGTATCCGCAAAACTTTGCGTGCTGCTAAACAAGACGACTGCTAGCGCCTACTACGGCAACTATACGTGAACAACAAACACCCGCCATTTTCTTCCGCCACTCACGACATTCGCTGAAGTACAATACCGCCTAGCAAACCGAAGTTATCCTTTCTAGATGCAGGGGCAGATCTAGGGGGAGGGTGCAGGGAGTGCGCTCCCCCCCTCGAGATGACCTGCTGCTTTCTAATACAACTGGTATTTGTTTACGTCACCAGTCACCTAAGAAAAGTCCTGGACGCCTGGATCCGCCCCTGCGATGTGAAGTCTTTCCTTTCGATCTTCTTTGTTCTGGGTGTCTTGTTTTTAAAATGTCACTTGTATTAAAGGGAACCTCCACTTCAACAAAAAGATAACTTTAAATCACAGGAAATAACTGTTACAGTCAAGTCAATCTAAAATATTTTTAAAGAAAGCGTTTGTATCCGAAAGAAATAACTTTTAGATTCGCCTATTTTTGTTTTCAAATTTTGCGGGCGTCGCCATCTTGAATAATTGTGACGTGTTATGGTTGCCCTATTGTTATTAAACAAAAGCTCTTTGTGTCAGAACAATAGAGCAACCGTAACACGTCACAATTATTCAAGATGGCGGCGCCCGCGAAATTTGAAAGTGAAAATAAGCGATTTTAAAATGCACTTTTACTGATATAAACACTTTTTTTAAGGACAAATTTCGAACAAATTTGTTTATCAACATAATTTTATTCGATTTAAACTTATTCTGTAGTAAGAGTGGAGGTTCCCTTTAAACACTGTCACTTTGTTAATAGGAGATGATACCATATATAGGCCATGCCACTTCAGTATACTGTGTCACCAGGAGTTATGGGCTGCCTGTACTACCATGCCTACCAGTCTACTACCATACATGTCTGAGTGTTTTTTTGAATTTTTGAGAAGGGGCTGGGAAGAGGGAACACACACGACGAATTTGGAGCCGGAAATTCATTTTTAAGGTTTATTGGAGATTGTATTCATTATCTGTCTTTTCATTGGCTAAGGACCTTACAATTGATTTTGGAAAACAGCGCAACCTACAGGACTGATTTGCCAGTTTTCTGCAAGCAGATAATTGATTAATCTGTAGCCGATTGAAAGCGCACTTTTGATTTCTGAGGGCAATGTCAAACTGGCTGTGTGTTCCGTGTGATGGTAAAAATGTACAAGAAAACAATTACTAGATATCACAAAAGCTTCATCCAATAATTGTTCAGGTATATTTTACCATTTCTCGAGCCGAAATATGTCAATCCGGAAATAGATATTTCAGTGAGCCCAGTGGAGGCGTTTGTGGCGGAGGGGCTAACACCTCAAACTACGGGACTCAAGCCTCTCCCGTCACGTTGTTTCCTTGGACAAGGAACTTTTCTCTACTTTTTCTCTCTTCACTCAGGTGTATAAACGGCCCGGTACCAGCGTCATCTAGTGCTAGGGGGAACCCTGCGATGGACTAGCATCGTATCCCGTCCGGGGGGGGGGGAGTGAGTAGCAATACTCCTAGGCACGCTTTATGCTAAGGAAACCAGGATAAGCTCCGTCCGTTTGGGCTTTTGGCTCTTGTGAACCTTTACCTAGCTACCAGAAACATTTAAGCAGCCTCGTTCCCAGGGCTCTCTCTTCTATTTTCTATGGTAAAAGCCCTGGGGACGAGGCTGACTGTTGAGAAACCTGTTAAATAATCCTCTTGACGTATACCGGGTAGCATAAAAGCTACTTTAAGCTCCATGAAAAAGAAAGAAGCCGAAAAAAAATGATCAAGGACACACCTGGGAGTACACCCCGGGTTAACCGACTGTGTTAATCCGTGTTCCTAGTCAGAGAGATAGATAGGCAGACAGACAAACAGACAGACAGACAGACAAGCAGGCAGGCAGGCAGACGGGACAGGCTGACAGACGAACACCAGCCACATGAGAGACCTTTTTAATGAACGATACTTTGCTGTCAGGAAGGTTTTAAAAACAACCTTCTTTAAATCATTCCTTGATATGTTTAAGGAAATGTACAAACCGTTACGCACTGGAATAAAAAATATGAAGTTAAAAAGGTTAAACACCTTGTTTTCTATAGACAACTTTCCGTCGGTCAGTTCTGTTGGCCCTAAAGAAGGGAAACTCAGTACAATCTCTAATTCCACTAAATGATAGACAGAGAGGCTGCTCAATTCCCGGGGGGGACTGCCATACAAATGGACCGGGATGCTCGACGGAAAATTAAAATCAAACCCCTAAGGGAGACCAATGTGGGTGGGGCTCAAGCTTAAACTGACAAGGAGACCATAATAAAACAGTCGTCTGGGCAATTTTTGTAAATTTCTTTATGCACAGCCCTAAGCGATACCTGAATAGGCAAATAATTATATTGATTTTGCGTCTCAAACACCATTAGTGAGACCATAATTTGCAATTTACACCCCTAAGCGAGACGACGAGCATGCTCGTCACTTTTACAAGGGAGTCCCGCCGGGGCGCAATTACAGAATTTTATTCTATATCTCCTCTACTAGGGCGTGTTCGATTGACTTCATTCCGGAATATGAATAAATGGAATAAACCCTGTTTTGGCATTCATTGCTTTGCAATATCTAAAAATCTGCTTGAAATAAAATATCCCGATGTATGTAGCATTTGAGGTGGCCCTAACCTATCTATATGCGCATTGGTATACGTTTTGGAATCGGGGTTTTCGACAGAAACAGTGTAAGCGATTTCTACGATTTCTGGCATCTTTAATGAAAAGTGGTGGAACTTTAACAAAACGTTATTAAATATTTTCTTGCGTTCCCCATGTGGTGACGCACGCCTAAGAATGTCTGCTTGGGAGGCTATGTCGCTATCTTTCAACGGTAACGCGTAGTTCAAGCCAAGGTTCTGTCGATGGCTTCGGACTGGAAAGGTTGCAGAGATTTGCGACCTTTGATTCGCTCTCGATGCAAAGGCGTCTCGAAGCAAGATAACGAATGGAAAGGAAAACTATCGTGCGTCACCTAGGCGGAATTTGGAGGCGATTGGAGCAGTTGGAGCGAATTTACGGCCGTTTTCCTTCGGTGGATCAGTCGGGTCGCTTCGCTGGAGTGTCCAACCTTGGTAAACCTTTATATAGAGAGAAAACCGTTTACGTAAAAACCCATAAAACGGCCATAAATTTGCCCGTGGACCACACAGGAGAGACGTAACACACATTTTATGTAAGGTAAGCTGTTTTTTATTGAAATCCTTTCATTTTCGTAGGTTACAGAAACGATAGGTTTTTTTCCCATACAAATCCTTATATTTCGAATGTTACCCAACAATGCCTATGTTCGCAGATGCTCATATTTCGAGCTTGGGCCACCTGTGGAGAGATAGATAGGCAGACTGACAAACAGACAGACAGATGAACACCAGCCATGCGAGAGACCATTTTAATGAACGATACCTTGCTGTCAGGAACGTAAAAACAACCTTCTTTAAATCATTCCTTGCTATTTTTAAGGAAATGTACAAAAAGTTACACACTGGAATGAAAGAAATGAAGTTCTACCGTTAAACACCTTGTCTTCTATAGACAACTTTCCGTCGGTCACTTCTGTTGGCCCTAAAGAAGGGAAACTCAGTACAATCTCTAATTCTACTAAATGATAGACAGAGAGGCCGATCATGACAATACTCAATTCCCGGGGGAACTCCCATACAAATGGACTGGGATGCTTGTCTGAAAATTAAAATCAAACCCCTAAGGGAGACCAATGTGGGTGGGGCTCAAGCTTAAACTGACCCCTAAAGGAGACCATGGTAAAACAGGCGTCACGGCATACCTAGGCGATACCTGAATAGGCAAATAATTATGGTAACTTTGCGTCCCAAACACCCTAAGTGAGACCAAAATTTGCAATTTACACCTTTATATGCGTGTTGGTTACGTTTTTGAATCGCGTTTTTCGACAGAAACGATTTAACCGATTTCTATGATTTTTGGTATCCTTAATAAAAAATGGTGTAACTTTAACAAAACGTTATCAAATATTTCTTGTAGGTATAAAAACGTTTGAGATATCGGCATATGTTTAAAACCTCATTTTTTACAAAAAGTGTCAATAACTTCGAAACCCTACGACAGATTTTTCTCTAACTTCAGCAAATAAGTCTCTTGGCTCTCTTTTCTTATATCTGCAAGTTTGAAGTCAATCGTGACAGTAATAGTCGCTGCAAAAAAAGCTGGTCCAATTTAACCTTAAAATGCAACGCTAACACATTTGTGAAAGTTGACGCACAAATAGGGGAAGAGGGCCGAGCGAACGGACTATCTCCTATCTGCAAGGATTATTCTTGCCCAAAGCTTTACTGCAAGAAACTGAGTGATCAGAAACCGACGGCAAAAACAGTTCTTAATACAAGAAGAACAACTTTAATTATGCTAAATGCGGGGCAAGATTAAAGAACTTCCATCCATCAAACTTACTTTGTATTTGTCCCTCTCTTTTCGAAACCAATCTTAAGAAAGCAAAATTAAATATAGCATCTACGCAAACACTCAACATTTTTTGGCGTCGTAGGTTTCCGTTTTTAGGAGAAATAAAGCCACCAACTCCAGTACTTCTAAAGATCCATTTTTCAGCTGCACTGAAAGTCCTTGAACTTGGTAATTTATTCGAGCTTTTTAAACTTGTCATGACATTCGCTTGGGAATCGACGTTCGCCTCTTGAGGATAAAGATCGTGAAGAAAAATATGGTAATAGTCTTATTTTTCTCATTATCCCCAACGGCAAACGGTCCGATTGGCGAATGTGATGGCAAATCTAACAAGCTTGAATGAATTACCAAATGCAAGGGTTTTCATTGCAGCTGAAAATGGATTGCCCGCGTTGAAGGACTTGAGTTGGTGACTTTATTTCTCCTGAAGACAGGAACCTTCCGTGCCAAAAACTGGTAGGCGATTTCTGTATATGCTATATTGCTTTGTTGAAGTATTTTTCGAAAAGAGAAGGGCACAATCACAGTGCCTTTGTTAAATAGAAGTTCTTTAATCTTGCCCCGCATTTAGCATACGGTTGTTCTTTTTGCATTGCGAACTGTATTCGCCGTAGGTTTTTGATTACTCAGTTTCTTGCAAAAAAGCTTTCAGGGACAAGAATACCCTTGGAGATAGGAGATAGTCCGTCGGCACCCTTCCCCTGCGTTGCGTTGGATTTTAAGGTTAAATTTGACCAACATTTTGTGCAGCGAGTTCTACAGTCACGATGGACTTCAAAGTTGCAGAAATAAAACTAGAGAGCTCTGAGACTTATTTGCTAAAAAATCTGTCTTAGGGTTTCGAAGTTATTGACAGTTTTTTGTAAAAATGAGGTTTTAACATGCTGATATCTCAAACGTTTTTATACCAACAAGAAAATACATGAAATGTTCAACCATTTTGTATTAAGAATGCCAAAAATCATAGAAATCGGTTGGATCGCGTTCCAACACAGAAAAACGCGATTCAAAAACATGACCAACGCGCATATCGTTAATAGGCTCGAGCCAACTTAAGGCGGCCAAAAATTACGGTAGAAGAGGTTTGTACCAAATCTTTCACTGAATCGCACGCACCCTAACATTATTTGTGAAGTATTGCTGTCTTTCAAAACTCACCTTTCTACATTGCTACCTCTGATTGTCATGTTGTAACTTACCGGGGGTAGAGTAGGGAGGGCTGGAATCGAATGACATTTCCTCCTTTAAACAGAGCTGTGACATTGCCGGAAAGCTTGACTTTGAAAGCCACCACAGCCATTGTTAAAATTTCCCCAAATCGCGTTTGGCGAAGGGCCCTTCGCCACACGTGTATTAAAATACATGTTTTTCAAGGCGTGGGTCTTCTTGTCCGGGGACGTTTTCTCTTTTAATTCTATTGCACGCCAAACGTCGACCTTTCTGATTGGCTGCGAAAATATTAAGGCCATTCTCAAGCCATGAGGAACTAAGTATTGCATTGGAACGTTTATTATTAGCTTAAAGGCCTCGGCTACTCGAAACATATGTACACTGTACTTTATTTTCATACGCATCAATTTTCCATGCATCTCCGCCCGCAAATAGCAAAAGCTAGACGAGGCGGGCGGAGAGGAAAGGTTACATCAGTCATAACAGGTGATATTGTAAAGTGGCTAAATAAACTACGTGGATAAATAAGAATTACAGAAAAACAACTCGTGTTCAGTACAGCGCTGCCACGGATGGTTTGGCCTGCGGATGGACATTTTAAGATTGCTACGAAAACCAGCGCGTATGCCCAGTACATTTCACCTTTGAACAGAGATAGGAAATTTCTTAGAAACATAGCATATGAAAAATTTAAAAAATTGCCTTACATTGGCAAATGCTGTTTTCTTGACAAAGAACAGCCCTAAAAATTTAAAACGCTAGCCTCAAGCATGAAAATGAAATCAATGAAAGTAACGTTTTATCGATCAAACTCATTTTTATTTTGATCTCCAGCAAAACAGTAAAGAAAAGGAAGATCTTATACCCTAATATGAGTTAAACTGTTGGGTAATGAATAAGAAGAAAATATATTTCCCTGTATTTTCTACTTCTTGTGACAATCATCTCAGGTAATTGTTAATTAATGTAATTGTTAATTACCGTACGACATAGCTACGCCTGCGAACCATGTTTGAAAAAAAAAAGGACTGTAGAATTAGTATCACACTTTTTCCAATAAAGACAGCGTCTTTGGTTTTGAAAGAAATTACTAAAATTGTTGGAAATTATAAATACTGATTAACCGTTAAAGTTCTCATGGCTGACCTCGAAAGTCAATGAAAGTAACGTTTTATCTATCAAATTCATTTTTATTATGATCTTCAGCAAAGCAGCAAAGAAAGGAAGATCTTTTACCGTATTATGAGTTAAGCTGTTGGGTAATGAAAAAGAAGAAAATATGTCGCTGTACTTCCCAGTTCTTCTGCGCCTCGCCCTCCCGTTATGTAAGGGTCTGGATGACCGCCCCCCATTATCTCAAGGCTTGGATCCGGCACTGCTTCTAACTGTGTAATTCCCATGTCTTACCACGAGTTTAATATATTCGTAAGTTGTAACGTTGGCAAACTTTAAAAGAAGTGTTATGAGGCAGTTTATACAGTACCGGAAGAAATTAAGAACGTTTGCATAAGCGCCTTATTACTAACGCAGCTGTTAATGTTGACGGGGTTGGGACAGCTGTACCAAAAAATGGAGTCTAATCTGGGCGTGGCCTAAGCCTTATTTGACCTCAAAAATATCATTCTTACAGAGAAAGTAAACTAAGAGCTATTACGGACCTTGTTGTTGCTAAATGTTTTTTCCCTTTCCTCTTCTTTTCAGTACCATATTTTTCTTCTGGGAGAGGGGGGAAGAGTCCCCTCTCGTCCAACTATCAACTGTTTATTTAGCTATTCTAATCAACAAACAGAGAATCCATCCTATTAACACATACAGTATTTCCACATGGAAGCCGATGACTTTAACCCTTGAAGACCAGTAAGACATCCCTTTTTTTTTCCCGGAATTTACAACAATTTTCCCAAAAAATAAGCTGTTCCAGCTTTTTTCTATAACAAAGCGCGACGGTCTGCTATTTCGAATTGCGGGCCGAGGTATTTTGTTGAAGACTGCGATTATTCTCTTCTCTTACCGGCGTTTCTTCTTTAACCCATTCAAACCTTAACCACTCCACTCTTAGTAGCATTAGCATTGAACAACGCTCCTTAAAGCCCGTCAGCAGACTCTTCGTTTTAAGCTTTTGTTCCGGGTTCCCCTGTGGCTTTTTAACCGGGGATAAATACCCCAAGGATTGATATCTTGGTCTTTTTGCAATTGTGCAAAACTCCCGAGGTTATGCCGTTGACTCTTTTACTTTAGAGAAGCTGCTGGCAGGCCACGCCCCTTGTAACATTAACTCATTTATAATGTTACAAGAGAACTTGAAGGATCAATCTGATGCGGTTAAAAAGGGCAGTGATACACGCCAAACTGGCCATGTAATTTTGATAGGGAATTTTTGAATGAAATTTTTATCCCCCTATCCAGATGTACTTTCTTAAAACTGAAAAATTTCCTGGCTTTTAAGAGTTTTCGCGTAAACTTTACCTGCTGGGTAAAGCCTTGTCAAAGTGCAGCAGAAGGAAAAACTCACCCGATTAAATATAAGGTATTTGAGGAGCATATTAGCTTGTTAGCTACTCTAAAATTCAAGTATAAATAAAGTTTTATGTCATGTTATGTTATGAGCAGAGGGCACATAAAACGTCGAAGACGTAGAGGAGAGCTCTCTGCGAACCCTGACTGAGACAGATATATTTTTAACACGAGCAGAGAAAGCCAGCAGACAATAATAGACGTTTTTAAAAGTTTTCGGTATTTTTACTTGTTTATAAAAATAAAAATGATACTACTACTACTACTGAATAATAATAATAATAATAATAATAATAATAAATATTTTTATTATTACTATTATTATTATCATTATTACTATTTTTATTATTAGTTTTATCTTTGTCGAAATAAGGATCAGAAAAAACCGTTATCTTAGCTTCAAATGGTTTTTCCAATTTTTTTTTTGTTTTTGCAAAATCTCTAGGGGCAAGTAGGAAACTGGGGTAAAAAATTCCTCAGTGGATAAACCAAGCAAATTTTTTATTTGCAAATTTAAGTTTATTAAAAATTTACTTATATTACACCATTATGCATAGATTTTCACACAGCATAATAACCATCGCACTACGATTAAATTATACAAAAATTGACAGCACTTTTTTAATAATTCTTATAAAATTTGACAATAGCTGTGGTGGCGTATAATTTTCACACTCAAATTCAAAACATTTACAATCTACACTTTGTAAAAATCTTTTGTCAATTATTCAACTGCCAGCAGTTTCTTACTTTTCTTTAAAGTTAAGGAGATGGCACATATAGCACACGAGCGTCAGACAAGGAGCGAGTCACGCCACTCGAGAAGCGAAGACATCGGCCGAGAAGACTGAGCTCACTCGATTCTCTCGTCTCACGACTGGCACTCGCCTCTTGTCTGCCACCGATTCTCTGAAGAAAATTAAGCGATTGTTAGCGGTCTGTTGTTCTACATATTGGCAGACATTATACAAGAAACCACAAAAACAAATACACTATTGTTACCGTAGATGAAAAAATGATGCTCACTAAATAAAGCGCTCGGAGAAACGTTGTGCTCTTTTGAGAGTATATATCGAGTCTACCATTTAATATTACTAGAAAAGTAAGTAAAAAAGCCTGAAACTGCACTACTTCTGACTGAGTAGTTTGGTACAAAAATGTAACCGTCAGGCTGGTTTTTCTATTGAACAAGTTAAAATGTATTAAAATTGAAAACCCTCCTATAACATACATTTATCAATTAAACAATCTCGAAGGGGCCCGATTCTCGAAAGACCCGGTAACTTTTCGGGTCCGAAAGCAAATTTTGAAATTAAAACCTGTGGAATAGTAGCACAGTTCCTAGTTCACAGACCGGTCAATTTTGCTTCATTGACTGATACTTTTATTGTATTATTTTCAAAATTATTGAAACTTTGATCTTAACTGCAAACAGAGGAAGCATAAACTGATACACCAGCTTTTGCTACCCGAAAAGTTATCGGGACTTTCGAGAAACGGGCCCAGACCCGCATTTTCACTGAGTTAAATTATTTTTTACATAATAATATGAGTAAGGTCAGCTAAGGGAAAACAGCAACAACAAGCGATGTATCCTACAGTAAACACCTGCCCGAAGAACCGGCATTATCCCAACTTAGCCTAAACAGGTTCTTACATATATAAATGATAATTAGCACAAATTTAGGCTATTTAGGTTCTTAGATAGGACGTTATTTTCTTAACAGGTTCTTGTATAGAGGTGGCCTAACTGTCAACATTTTCTTAAAAACCAGATTTTTTGTCGCGGGTTTTTACTTTATTATGTACGAAAGATCAAGAAACTAAACTAAGTCGTCAATGTTAGTAATTGTAGATCAATAGTAGATCAAACATTTATTAATAAGTAATTGTATATCTAAGGATAAGATCATATCATATTTGGTCAAATATCTGGATTCGATGGTTATGCTCATCACTCACAACTATCCTTCCATCACTAAGACTTGCTGTAGAAGCTGGACAATATAACTCTCCTCTCCCGCTTTCTTCACTTCCAAATTTTGTAACAAACTTTCCACTCAGTTCAAATACCTGAACTCTGTGATTTCCTGAATCACAGACCATTAGCAATCCTTGTTTGTTAACTGATAAATAATAGGGCCCATGGAACTCCCCATCCTCTTCCCCTTGTTTTCCAAATTTAGTGATAAAGTTTCCCCTAAGATCAAACATTTTAATGGAATCGTCACCAGCATCTGAGACTATAAGATATTGGCCGTGCTGGATACAGTGATAGGGTTCTAACAGGGTTACTCCACCAAATTTACATAAATACTCTCCACTGGAAGAGAATATCTTGATATATTTGTTACCTTTATCGGCAACAATAATATCACCGTTGTTGTTTATTGATAAACCATCAGGAACACTAAGCTGGTGATCAAGAATTCCATGTTTACCAAACTTACGAAGAAATTGGCCATTGCTATCAAAGACTTGCACCCTGTCATTTTTACAGTCTGTCACTAGAATATTACCATGACTATCAAAAGCGATCCCTGAGGGTTGCTCAAACTCGCCATTATTCTTTCCCTTCCTTCCAAACGATCTTAAGTGGGTACCGTCACTACTGAACACTGAAACCCTGTGGTTACAGAGTTCAGTCACAGCAATTTCATCATGATCATTTACTGCCACCCCCCATGGCCTGTTAAGCATTCCAACAGACTCACCTTTTTGTCCAAATGACAGTACAGGTCTGAAACGCCTGGTTCGTAAATGAGCCACAAAAGCATCGTCATGAACTTTTGTCCTTTTATTCCCACCAATAGCTTCACTGCTAGTCCCGCGTTTAACCCCTGATTGTTGCGCTTTAGATTCGCTAAATACAGTTTTAACATTACCTATACCCTCACTGTTCAAAACGTTAAAAAGTTTTTCACTTTTAGTGAAACTGAACTGAGGAATACATTCAGTGTCACGGTTTTCTTGGATGCCCTGTCCCTGTAGGATTGTATCAAAAGTTTCATTAAATTCAAGGATTTCAGCACTGAAGTTTCGTTTCAACAGAGATTCAGTTTGTTCAATTGCTGATTCAGTTGTTTTCACATGATTTTCAACTTCGCGTTTTTTCTGTGAGAGTGTTTCAAGTGATTTTTTGCCTTGATCATCGACAGCATCAAAAACATGCTGTTTCTTCGCTTCGATGATTGCAATCACTTGGTCTGCAATCGTCTTCACTTGGCTTTTTACGTCGGCTACTTGCGCTTGAACTTCCATGCTCTTTTGGTTGAATTGTTCGACCTCTTCTTGTTTTTCCAGCAAGTTATCTTTTAAAGATTTAATCAAGGAGTGTATCCTTGTCTTGCGGGCATTTGCAGCTTCTTGCAAGAGCATTTTGCCGTGACCCTCATGAAGTGTCATTGCACAAGTGTTGCAAATTGACACGTCACATTTCTTGCAAAAGAACTTCAGCTCCTCTTTTTCATGAAGTTCCTTCTGACAAAATGCTGGTCGCTTTAACATGGCCTCGAAGTCTTGATCTTGAAAATCTTTTAGCGCCAGCGTTTTGTGTTCTTTATTGGTGCGTATCACGTTATGTGCTAAAATACATTCCTCGCACCAGAAAGAATAACACTGGAAGCAATATAAGGTCTGGGCGCTCCGCTTGTCGCAGTTTCCGCATTTCACGTTAGCTGTACTGCACTCTTTAATTGCCAAGACATCTAGCAAACTGTTGATACGAAAATTGGTTGGAAGTTCGTTGGGAGTTCCACTTCCAGGTATTTGAAACTGTTTTGTACAATCGGGGCATGTTATTTTGCCATGGACGCCGCTCGTTTGTTGAATTCCGTTCAGACAGTGAAGACAGAAACTGTGCAAACAAGGCAACTGTTTTGGATCAGTGAATGTACACATACACACAGAACAGGATAGTTTATCATGAAGATTGTCCAGCAAGGTTTTTATATCCATTCCGGGGTCGGAAAACAAGGGAAATTTTCTAGGTTATTTGAGGAACGACTTGTTGAGATAAGCAAGCCCACCCTTTTGTGACCCAGATTAAACTCAACCAATCAATATGAGTCCCTTGATATCTTTCTACGTTTTGACGTAATACATCCTGTTTTTCTCGGAATTGTTGATCTCCGCTTTAAAACAAGGCGAACTATTGACATGTCTAGAGGATCTGTCACACATTATTTTACATCAATATCTTGAGAGTCCAAAGTATTAGTGTAACGTTAACCTTCGTGGTAGGCGTTTAAAAGGGAAGGGAAAGGGGACTTGGACGCGAGAGAAACCCTAGTGTGACGCGGCAAAAAGTTTATGGAGAGTGAAAGAAAAAAAAAACATTCAGTGATTTGTGACTGCAAAAGACACTGTCAAAGTATGCTTAAAGCGCCTTAGTGGGGTGTGTATTCCCCGGCCTTGGTGTTTAGCCAAGAAATACTGTACGGAGAACGCTTCACCAAGATTACGCCCGGTGAGGAACTCCCTTAACAAAGCCATATAGGTATGTACCACCTCGAAGCAGGCGGTGTTGGACACGGTCCACGTGACCAATTTTGTCCAATCACATCATTGCAGATGGCGGACTGATTCTTTCAACTTTGCGCTGGTAGTCTCTTCGATTTTCTTCGATTTTCACCGTTTATCAAGTGATTTACGATGATTTTTTTTGGAAAAGTTTGAGTAGACAGATGTAGCAAGCCGCAGTTCTTAAAACAATATGATGTATGTTTGTTTTCTATTGATATTGTTCGTTGTAATTCTTCATGCGCATAATCCCTTTGTTTAGGTAAGAGCTATTGTTTATGCTTTTCAGTCTACATCTTCTCTGTGTTCAACGACCCCTGACCTCCATTTTTAGCATAATCTATTAGTTTTGTTGTTCAAGAATCTCAAATGGTCGGCGGGCCCCAGCGGCCCCCGTCGTTTTACGGGTCAAAATACCACTTGAAGTATACCTACGTGCGTGAATCGTGACTCCATTCCGCGACATCTTTAGTATTATAAATATACTCGCGCGGTCACGATCGAACCAGCTTAGAATACTTTCACTACACGATCAGCTCAGAATACTTTCTTTCATTTCCTTTTTATTCGTCTTTAAAAATATGATATTTTTTTGTAATATATATGTCATCGTAGCGGCCCTTAGGCCCTCCGTTTTGAATAGTTCCTTGGCTTCTTCCTTCTGCCCTTGTCCGCAGAGTTAAACCTTCTGTGCGAGATTCTTCATGATTCCTAATAAATCATACAAAACATAACGAACAGATAAAACTGAATTCATACGGAAAAAAATGACTAGAAAACCTCCGCTAACTTGCTGTTGTCCTCAACAACAACAAGTTAGAGGCCGGGAGGATTCCACATTTGCCTTGGCCTCCAGCTTCTTCTGGAAAACCAGAATAGGTTGCATATTATTTTCGATGGGAAGATCAGTATCCTTCATGCACATGTCAATGTACCTGGAAAAAAAATCTGAGGTGAGAAGAGCGCTAAAGAGAAGCTTACGTTCAAAATCAAGCACTTTAGGGACATGTGAGAACGATGTGTTGATACGTACCGCGTTGCTTCGATCCCAAAATTATCTCTTCGACACAGAAAATAACAGTTTTGTGAAGCCAGCAGTAAACGTGGATTGCGGCCACCTTTCCAGAGAAAGATCTCAAATGAACATCGCATGTTATGTCCTTTAAAAGCGGAAGAAGACCTGTAATGCCCATATCACACTATTTCTCCCGGTATTTTTATGGCGTAACGAGAGATGTGAACAAAGCGAAGGTCAGATGCAAATGAGCCGTTTTTGATTTTTTCCCCATGGTGCCCTTCGGACCGTGTTCAACACCGCCTGACCTCGAAGGGTATGGTGTTTGGGCCTAATCTTGTACCCAGATCTCCCACGGCCAAGGGAAAGTAAAGCAGAGTGAGATCTGGGTACGAGAATAGTTTGGGTCTTTTTGGATTTTTGGTCTGAAAAAAAAAATTGGGTCTGGAATCGGGTATGGTTTTCAAGGGAACTACGGGAGTGTATCAACGTGTTTATCGTTTCAATTCCAAATGAGTAAGAAAGAAAGAGAAATATGCGAATTCGAAATGGATTTAAAGAATTTTGTTTGCGCTCTAGTCTAAGCAATGATAACATAATTTCCGCTTAAAGGCCAGGTCTGAAAACGACAACAAGAAGAAGAAGTTGGTTTGCAGGACTATAACAAGGTATTACAGTATTGCAAAAGCTACTTTAATTTAATTATTGATTTATTTTTAAATTGAATATTTAAAATAACCTTAAATATAGTAATCGTTGCTTACTTTCAGTCATCGGTAGGATTAATTATTGAGGAGACAAGTTTGTCTCTCAATTCAAAGCAAGATGATAAAAAAGAAATCGCTGAATTGGATGTTAATAAAATTGTCAGTAGAATTCATTAGATGTGATACAGTAAGGTCGCACGTGATTCTAGTCGTAGAAACAGTATTTTAAGTTCTAGTGAGAGAGGAATATCTCTCTTATCGAAGAAAAACTCGGACAACCTAATTAAAAGTGAGTTTCATCTTCAATTCTGTTACAATTGCAGAGTACAGGGCATGCTGTCGTATCTACCTGTCTCAATCCTAAGTTTGTGACTGCCTATTCTCAGTTTCACTAATGATTTCCTAGAACGGGTATGGATTTTCTGGGTTTGGTCTGAAAACGGGTGTGAAAAATGACATTTTTTGGTCTGAAATAGGGTCAAGATTTGGAGAACCAGGCGGCACACCCCGACCAAGAATTCCCAGGAGAACCCCCGGGGGATTACGTTACCTATGACAAAAGTGCGGGAACGCTTGCTACGCAGACTAGGTTGATTAAAATTGTCACATTAAACGGAATCTTCACTCTTAAAAGATCCTTCGTCATTTGCCAGCAGTTTCCTACTTTTCTTCAAAAGTTAAACGGGTGGCACATGTAGCCGACCGTCAAGCGCACCACCCAAGAAGCGAAAACGTCGCCCGAGACGACTGATTCCCCGCTTATCGCGGACTTGCCACTCACCGCTTATATCCTACTGATTTTTTTGGAGAAAATTCAGCGATTGCTCGTGGTCTGTTCTTCTATATGTATTGCCCGTGGGGGGGGTACTTTAGGAATTTCTGTGCCGCTGGGACCCAGGAACCCTTAACCTATACCAGAGCTAGTTCAGCTGAATTTTTGCTACCCTATACTAAAGTAAACTCCCCAAATCCCCTCTATCCTAGAGTAGCTGTTTTCCAGAAACTACTGAGGTCACTAGCACAGTCTAGCCAAAACAAAACCTTATACCACAATCCCTAGTCTAGATAAAATCTTCAACCAACTGGTCAGTTTCTTGAAAAATGATACCCTATTCTAGAGCCAAACGATCTGATTCATATACCCTATTCTAGAATAAACTGCTTGAAAACCATACCCTTCACAGCGGCACATACCTATATAGCCCATGGCCATATATGGCAATAACCCGCCCCCCCGGATATATTGGCAGACATCATACAAGAAACCTAACCACAAATACACATCTTTCAATAACAAGATGAAAAATGATACTCTCTAAAGCGCCTCGGAGAAACGTTGTACTCTTTTAAGAATATCGAGTCTACAATTTAACATGTTTAATACTACTAGAAAAGAAAAAACAAAACAAGCCTGAAACTGGACTACTTCTGTCTAAGCAGGTTGGTACAAAAATGTCAACCACTGGCTGGTTTTTCTATTGAACCAGTTAAAATGTATTAAAATTGAAAACCCTCCTATAAAATATATTTACTAATTATATAAACACTCCTGGGGTCCGGTTCTCGAAAGGCCCGTTACCTCTCGGGTCGGAAGGCAAATTTTGAAACCAAAAGCTGCTGAATAGTAGCACAGGTCCTAGCTCACAAACCGGTCAATTTTTTCCGTTAACTGATACTTTTATTGTATCATTTTCAAAATGTTTTTGATCTTAAATGCAAACAAGGCAAACGTATAACAGTTCTTTGAGCCTGAAAAATTATTGGGACTTTCGAGAAAGGGCCCCTGACCCGCAATTTCACTGAGTTAAGTTTGTAGTAATAATATGAGTAAGGTCACCTAAGGGAAAACAGCAACAACAAGAGATGCATCCAACAGTAAAAACCTGCCCGAAAAACTTTCATTTTCTCACGTTAGCCTAAACAGGCTCGTACACAAATGGTAATTAGCACAAATTTAGGCTATTTAGGTCACGTTCTTAAATAGGATGTGGTATTCAGCTTTTTCCTTGTACCAGATAGATAGGTAGATAGACAGAAAGGCAGACAGGACATGCTAGCCTGCGAAAACAGCCGTTTCTCATCGTTCCTCGCCGTTTAGAACGTTTCTCCAACAGACAGAGAATCCATCCTATAGACACATTTTTCGACAAGGAAGCCGATGACGTTTACCCTTGAAGACGTACAAGACATCACTTTTTTCCTCGGACTTTACAACAATTTTCCCAAAAAATAAGCTTTTCCTTGCCAGTTCGGCCAGCGAGGGCCGAGGTATTTTTCAATAGACTGCAATTATTCTCTACCCGTTCGTTTCTTCTTTAACCCATTCACACCTCAACCACTCCACTCTTTGCAGCATTGAACAAAGCCCCTTAAAAGCCCGCCATCAGACTATTCGTCTTAAGATTTTGTACTGGGTTTCCCTTTGTCTTTTTAACGAGGGATTAATACGGTAACCCCAGGGATTAATATTTTAGTCTTTGCCGATTGTGCAGGACTCTCGGTTATGCCATTGACTCCCTAACTAGAGAAGCGGCCGGCAGGCTACGTCCCTGGTAACATGAATCCAATTGAAATGTTGCAAGAGAACTTGAAGGATCAACGTGATTCGGTTAAAAAGGGTAGAGATACTCGTTAAACTGGTCATGTCATTTTGACAGAGAATTTTTGAGTGAAAATCTTATCCCCCTATCCAGCTGTACTTTCTTAAAACTTAAGTATGTCCTGGCTTAAAGAGTTTTCGCGTAAACTTTACTTACTGGGATAAAGCTTTGTCAAAGTCCAGCAAAAGGAAAACCTCGCCCTATATAGGTCTTCGAGGAGGAAAATAAAACGTCGAAAACGCAGATCCAGAGGAGAGCTCTGTGCGAACTTGAACTCAGATAGATATATTTTAACACGAGCAGAAAGAGCCAGCACACAATAATGGACGTTTTTAGAAGTGTTTTACTTATTTACAATAATAATAATAATGATAATAATAATAACAAATATTATTATTATTATTATTAGTAGTAGTAGTAGTATTAGTTTTATCATTATTTTGTCGAAATAGTGATCAGCAAAAAACGTTATTTTAGCTTCAAATAATTTTTCGAATTTTTTTTTGTTTTTGCAAAATCTCAGAAGGGCAAGTAGGAAACTGGCCAGAGGGGTAAAAATTGGGAATCCTCAGTGGATAAACCAAACAAATTTCAAATTGCAAATTTAAGTTTATTACAAATTTACTTACATTGCATCATTATGCTTAGATTTTCACACTCCATGATAGTCATCATACTACGAATAAATTATACAAGGTATTTTTTTAATAATTCTTATAGCATTTGACAATAGCTGTGGTGGCTTATACTTTCACTTCTAAATTCGAAACATTCAGATTCTACGCACTTTTTAAAAATCTTTTGTCATTTATTCAATTGCCAGCAGTTTCTTACTTTTCTTCAAAAGTTAAGGAGATGGCACATGTAGCACACGAGCGTCAGGCAAGGAGCGAGTTTACGTCACTCAAGAAGCGAAGACATCGGCCGAGAAGACTGAGCTCACTCGATTCTCGCGTGTCACGACTTGCACTCGCCGCTTGTCTGCCACCGATTCTCTGAAGAAAATTAAACGATTGTTAGCGGTCTGTTGTTCTACATATTGGCAGACATTAAACAAGAAACCACGAAAACTATTTGCATTTGGAGTAGTAATTAAAAGCACCTAATATTTCCAAAGAGGATCCTGAATATTGTCCAAGTGTTCAGAATTTTAATATGTTTGTAGATTTTAGTCAGAGAAACTGTTTCAAAATTAATTTTAAGCTTACCAACTTCACGTTCTTAAAAACCAGGTTCTTAGTCGCGACTTTTTACTGTATTAATCTATGCATGAAAGTTCAAGAAACTAAACTACCTCAAAAATGTTTTTCTTCCGACAACATGAGTAATTGTAGATCAATAGTAGATTACACTTTTAATTAAGTAATTACATTCCTAAGAATAAGATCATGTCATATTTGGTCAAATATCTGGATTCTATTGTTAATCTGATCACTCACAACTATCCTTCCATCACTAAGACTTGCTGTAGAAACTGGAAACTTAAACTCTCCTCTCCCACTACCTTTACTTCCAAATTTGTGACAAACTTTCCACTCAGTTCAAATACCTCAACTCTGTAATTTTCTGAATCACAGACCATTAGCAATCCTTGTTTGTTAACTGACAAATAACCGCGCTTATTGAACTCTCCATCCTTGTTCCCCTGTTTTCCAAATTTAGAAATTAACCTTCCCTCAAGATCAAACATTCTAATAGATCATCACAGTCTGAGACTATAAAATATTGACCGTGTTGGATACAGTGTTAGGGACTGACCAAAGCACCTGATCCACCAAATTTTCGTAAATACTTCCCGTTAGAAGAGATTATCTTGATTAATTTGTCACCATAATCAGCAACAATAATATCACCGTTGCCATTTATTGATAAACCTTCAGGGTAGCTAAGCTGGTGATCAAGAATTCCATATTCACCAAACTTACGAAGAAACGTACCATTTCTATCAAAGACTTGCTCCCTGTGGTTTCTATAGTCTGTAACTACAATATTGCCAAGACTATCAAAAGCTATCCATGAAGGTTGATTAAACTCACCATTATTCTGACCCTCGCTACCAAACGATCGTAAGTGGGTACCGTCACCACTAAACACTGAAACCCTGTGGTTCCTTAACTCAGTCACAGCAATTTCATCCTGATCATTCACTGCTACCCCCCAGGGCCCGTTAAGCATTCCAACAGACTCACCTTTTTGTCCAAATGATAGCACAGGAATGTAACGCTTGGTTTGTACCTGAGCATCAAGAGGACTGTCACGATCATTTGCCCCTTTATTCTGATCAATTACTTTACTACTTTCTTCATAATTACCTTTGGCTCCTGATTGTTGCGATTTAGTTTCGCTAAAGACAGTTTTTAGATTACCTATACCTTCACTGTTCAACACGTTAATCAGTTTGTCACTTTTAGTGAAATTAAATCGGGGAATAGATTCAGTGTCACGGTTTTGTTGGGTGCCCTGTTCCTCTAGGATTTTATCAAATGTTTCATTGAATCCAAGGATTTCTGTACTAAAGTTTCGTTTCATCAGAGATTCAGTTTGTTCAATTGCTGATTCAATTATTTTCACTTGATTTTCAACTTTGCCTTTTTTCTTTGAGAGTGTTTCAAGTGATTTGTTCGCTTGATCATCGACCGCATCAAAAACATCCTTTTTCCTCGCTTCGATGATTGCAATGATTTGGTCTACATTCGTCTGCACTTGGCTTTTTATGTCGGCTACTTGAGCTTGAACTTCCCTGCTCTTTTGGTTAAATTGTTCGACCTCCTTTCGTTTTTCCAGTACTTTATCTTTTAAAGATTTAATCATGGAATTTATCTGTGTCTTGCGAGCATTTGTAGCTTCTTGGAAGAGCATTTCAGGGTCGTAACATGGTATATCCGGGACCCATTGATCCCTACTTTCTTGCCGTTATTTTGATCCCTGAGCCCCATTTTCCCCAACATTTTGATCCCTGAGCCCTGATAAAGAAAATGATCCCATCCATGTTTTTACACAAAATTTTAACTCAGACAACTTTGTTTATCTCCAAATATAGAATATAGAACATGCTCAAATGGGCTGATCAGAAAAACATTAACTTTAATTTTTAGTGCAAGTTGTGGGTTCTATCAGAGCATTAAAGACAATATGAGTAAACCTCTTTTTGTGCTTTATTCTATTTAAAACACTTTAAATATAATGTTTGGCGATACTAGACAAATGTTAAAACCTCATTTTCTTGAACGGGAGCTTTAGTAAGATACAGAATGTAAGTTATTGTTAATTTATACATTAAAAGTGCATGGTCCACTTCCCTTTAAGTATCGTACATTTTGAAAGATCTTGCGGCGGAATCTTGATTTTTTCAGATGTAACGTTCATCAAGAGTATTTATAAGGTTTATTTTCAGTGTTGCTCATACGAGCAAGGCCACCCGGAGGTTTATAAGCCAATCATCCCACAAGAAAGCATTGGATTCAAAATTCGAACAAATACAATTTAGTCAAACAGTAAACACAGCTAGCGCTGGTTGGTCCCCGGTTGAATTAACGTCACTGTTACGTACTTCTGAACTAAGGTCTTCCTCTAGCTTTCCAATTCCTGTCCCATACGAACATCTGCTTGCCCGGATAACTTGTCCAGTTAATCATTGTCCGAGCTGTGTGGGTCACATATGTTTTATTTCCAAAGAGACTCTTGCAACCAAAAATTTCACGTCGGCCGTGTTTCTGGCCTACAATATTGATGTTAATAAAGTGTAATTGTTTGTCTCACGATTCAGTCACTGAATGATGTAGCAGATCGCGACGTTTCAACTGCGTATATCAAGTGTTCATGAGAAAAAGCAACACTTAAAGACCTTGCCTTGCTAGTCTTCGTTGACTGGTCACACGTGAACTTATATGACTCCAAGATCTGGTTCTGGTTGGTCGATTATTAGCCGATGAGATTGGTGTATTTCTTACTCCACTGTTTGTATGAGCTTTTGCCTCACTGGTCCACTGTCGTACGGATCTCCTATTGCTGTGTTTCTTGATTAAGGGCAACCAAGCTTCTGGAATTTCTATTCTGCTATCCCTGTTGATGTTGTTAGAGTGTAGCCTTATGTGAATTTTCTCTTTCACTCTGTGTGTGTTACATTGAGGATCACGATCAATTACCAATAGTAAAATACCTGCTTTACATGAAGTAGAAAAATTAAAAGATGCAAGCCACAGGTTCTACAGTTTAACAGTTTTTCTGTGTCAAAAAAATTAATGGCTTTTCCTGGCTTAATAACCATTGTAGATTGACAGTGGACATATCTGGTTGTAGGTCTTCCAGACCTACTCCTTCCAGCTTCAAATCTAATTGGCTCTGAAAAGTTGTCAGCCTAAGCTTGCTCCCCTACCTCTTCGTCACCACCTGACGCAGGTGAATCATCTGATTCAACTGACCCTTGGAGCAATGCAACTAGGCGTTGCTCTTCAAGACAGCTCAAACAGAAGTTGTTTCCATCTTTTATTATTTGAACTTTCCCGATTATACACTTAGGTGAATTTCTATCGTCACGGTGCCCAGTCTGGTATACAAGGGGATCTTCTTCTGACTGTTCCAGCCATCTCAAACCCATGTGATCTTCCTGGAATACGTCACCGTTATGGTGGAGATCTTTCAAAACAACTGCAGGGAAGAAAGGAATGATATACCTCTTGTAATTGTGCTTGAGAGCAACTATGTCGCCTTTTGAATAGGTAATCTCATATTCCTCGGCTACGTCTTGAAGTTTAGTTTGTCCTTCACTCCCTCGAACCTCTTTCAGCAGATCGACTTCTCCATATGCCGACGCATTCCTTCTGAACATACTCAAAGCAAGTGGAAATGTACCAGCTCTTCCTTTGGTCTTCCCTCTCGTTCGTTGCTGTCGTACACCCCGTCCGAATTCTTTCGCAAAGCTCTGGAATGCCTTCCTTTGTCGTTCCTTTCCCTCCGCGCTCGTTTCCTCGTCCATATCCTCCTTTAGGTTTACTCTTGCCGTGCGACTTTCGAAGCCATTCTGGTGCCTTTGGACCCAGCTTTCTCTGTGTGTAATGGCCTCGAGGACCAGATAAATGAGGATTGGTAGAGCCTCTCTATTGATTCTAAAAGGCAGCTGGGCCGCCGTGATGCGTAGTCGTTCAGAGCGGGTGTTCTCTCTCCACTAAAAAATTCAGGCTCCAAATCTAAGGTGGTGATATCTTTCGGGGCCAACCGTTACAAGCCGAGGCCGAATAGCCCAAAGGGCCGAAAAAATTCTTGCAGATCAATATTGTCACTAAGATCTGTAAATTTTGTGCAAAACAAAATAGCCCCTGCACGAAAAAAATAACCCATCCCCGGCTCAAAAATCAAATAGTGGGCCCCTTACTGGTGACCCTTCTTGCTAAGTGCTATAATATATTAACTTCCTGCAGACTCTGCTACTTGTACCTAGTATGCAACATTCCTTTCACCAATTCAACCGTTTATTTTATAAAAAAAAGCTAAAGAAAATAAAATATAACGGTTTTGTGACTTTTATTTCACCGAGGTAAGTCGTTGGTGTTCCACTTTGACTTATTTTCACTAATTCTACACTGTAATTTCAGACTATTTATCATACAAGCATTCATCAGTTATACAGTAATGGAATGTGTCCCTTACTTTCCCGGCCCAATGCTAGTACTGGTAGGTGAACCGATCTCGGGTTCTCATCAGAGTTCGAGATAACCCTAAAACTCCATGCAATTAGAGCAGATTTATTAAATTACGAGAAAGCATTTATTTTGCAACAAAGCGCGCGAATTCATATAATTTTTATTGCACTTTTGTATAGAGTACCGAAGTGTGACGTCATAAAAAATGAAATTTGTGAAATTATGGGATTTGTTAAGCTATTCTGAAAGAACAACGTCCAAGACGCCTACTCGCCAAAAATTAGCAATTCGGGGCAAATTGTCTCTGAGATATTAGCCCAGTTATTCTGTGACGATTCCATACAAATCCTTCTAAATTTGGCTTGGTTCATAAGATTAGAAACCAGGTAAGATTTAGAAGGATTTGTATGGAGTCATCGGAGCATAACTGGGCTAATATCTCAGAGACAATTTGCCCCGAATTGCTAATTTTTGGCGAGTAGGCGTCTTGGACGTTGTTCTTTCAGAATAGCTTAACAAATCCCATAATTTCACAAATTTCATTTTTATGACGTCATCACTTCGGTACTCTATTCTACTTTTGACGTCTATTCTGACTAATTATTTAAGCACTTTTAAGAGTTCAGTTACTGGTCAAAAAATACGAACCTCGATTTATAGTCGCCTTGTGACTTGCTTGAGGCGATGAGACAAGCGGGACCTATACAGTAAATTCCGCTTTTAATGAATCGGTTTGTCTATTGTCCTGGCGGTATAAGTTATGTTTGATCGGCCGAAAAACTCTATGCTTGGACCCTTACCATGAGTAAATCAGTCAAGGAAGTACTTACGTACCTATCTCTGTCACAGGATTTCGCATAGGCGTACGGGCCGGGGGGGCGAGGGGGGCTGCAGCCCCCCCAAATTTTGGGCAACTCAGATTTTTTGGGCAACACGAGAAAATTTGGGCAAAGCCAGTTTTTAAAGACGTCCCCATGTTTTTATTATTATTTTGAAGAGATAAATATTTTCTATTTTAACCTGAAGTCGGCGTTATAATCCAGTGGCGGCCTAGCAGGTGACAAGTTTCTGGCTGAGCGGTTTAAAAATTATTCACTAATTTGTTACAGCAGTAGACTGAAATGTTTACAAAACCGCTAACAAGAGCGCCATGCTACATACTAATCAAATCCTTCCTTGTAGCAATTGGCCGAAGCTATCTCCATAATCTTTCACCCACGTTTTTAAAAAGATTGAAACTACTATGAAGTGAAATTGCATGTCAAAAGCGCATCGTTTTCTACAGATAACGGCCAAACATCAGGATTTTCCTTTTTTGTACCGTACTTCCAACGATAAAAAACTTTATCCCAAAATGACTCGATAACGCTCTTACAGATTCCGTTTTAACTTCACGAACATTGAGGCGTCTATGGGAGGAAAAGGCTCCTGTGATCGATTTTAGAAGAACAGTTCCCATAGAGAAATATTGCTGCAAGTATAATAGGTAATGCCTTCATTTTGTTGCTATGACAACTATGATGTCATTGCAACCCTGATCACAACAAATTTCATCTTTATCTAATACAACTGTGGTGGCAATTTTTACAAATGTTTGTTTATGGCGACGTAGTTTATGCTCAAACTTGGCAGGTATTGACCGTGAAAAACTGTATCGAGCCATTTTCATATGCCAGTACGGCCTATGTTGTTGCATCTGCCCTAATTTCTGTTCGACTGTTTTGGGCAACTTGCAAAATTTTTTTGGGCAAATAGTTTACCGCCCCCCCCGTGGCAAAAATAGCCCGTACGCCTATGGGATTTCGTTTTGTCCTTTTTCAGTCTTTCCCATTTCTCGCCAAAAAAGAGCTGTAAAATTGCTTTCTCTGCCTTCTGGCATTGACAGAGAGTTGATGAGTTGCGTTACAAAGCGAGAAAATTGACTTGAGATTCATATCACGGTGCCCTCAATAATTAATAAATTAAGAATATGATACCATGTTTTTGTCAAACAACCAGGACTTCGTATGACAGGAACTGCCGTCAGCCGAAAGCAAGAATGGGTAATGCACCTTGGCCAGGAAATTCGATGGACACAAACCTTATTATGCGGAAAAATATTGTGATAAGAGAGTTTTAGACCGTGTAATAAATCTGATCCCTGATTTGGGCTCAAAAGCCTTGTGATCCCTGATCCCATTCTTCTGAGCCCTGAGCCCTTTCCTCTGAGCCCTGATCCCAGTCATATTTTGGGCTGTGAGCCCTGAGCCCATATACCATGTTACGACCCTGGCATTTTGCCGTGACCTTCATGAAGTGTCATTGCACAAGTGTTGCAAATTGCCACTTCACAGTTCTTACAAAAGAATTTCAGCTCCTCTTTTTCATCAAGTTCCTTCTGGCAAAATGCTGGTCGCCTTAACACGGCCTCGATGTCTTGATCTTGAAAATCTTTCAGAGCGAGCGTTTTGTGATCTTTATTCGTGCGTATTATGTTATGTCCTAAAATACATTCCTCGCACCAGAAAGAACAATACTGGAAACAATATAAGGTCTGGGCGCTTCTTTTCTCACAGTTTCCGCATTTCACGTTAGCTGTACTGCGCTCTTTAATTGACAAGACATCGACCAAACTATTGATACGAAAATTGGTGGGAAGTTCGCTGGGATTTCCAGTTCCAGGGATTTGAAACTGTTTTGTGCACTCGGGGCATGTTATTTTGCCAAGGACGCCGCTCGTAATTCGTTGAATTCAAACAAGGCAACTGCTTTGGATCAGTGTATGTACACATACACACAGAACAGGATACCTCATCATGAAGATTGTCCAGCAAGGTCTTTAGATCCATGAAAAAGGTCGGGAACAAAGGTTACTAAAAGTTGGATTACTGCAAGCTTGTTGTTAACGATTTGATAAGGAGCGGCGTTTTGAAAGAACCCCACCTATTTGCTGTATGCCTTCTGACCCAGACTAAGCATAAAATATTATAATTTTATCAACCAATTAAACAGAGTCCCTTGTAGTTTTTGACATTTTGACGTAATATTCTGTTGATCCGCGCTGCAAAGCATGAACTAGTTGACTGTCGCGTTTTTATTTTTTATTACTTTACTAAGACAGATCCCTTTGCAGCGGTCAAAACTCCACACACGACATTCGTTGAAGTACAATACACCTAACGAACCGAAGCTATTCTTTCTAGATGCAGGGGCAGATCTAGAGGGAGGGTGCAGGGGGTGCGCTCCCCCTCTTCCGAGATGACCTGCGGCTTTCTAATACAACTGGTATTTGTTTACGCCACCAGTTAGTTACGCTATTCCTTAGTAGCGTACCCCCTCAGCTAAGAATTGTCCCGGACTCCTGGATCCGCCCCTGCGACGTGAAGTCTTTCCTTTCGATTTCCTTTGTTCTGTGTGTCTTGTTTTTAAAATATCACTTGTATTAAACACTGTCACTTTGTTAATAGGAGATGATACCACATATAGGCCATGCCACTTCAGTATACTGTGTCACCAGGAGTTATGGTCTCTTGGTACTGCTATGTATACCAGTGTACCATTCATGTCCGAGTGTATTTTGAATTTTTGAGAAGGGACTGGGAAGAGGGAACACACACGACGAAAAAGGAGCCGGAAAATCATTTGTAAGGTTTATTGGAGATTGTACTCATTATCTGTCTTTTCATTGGCTAAGGACTCTAGAGTTAATTTTGGAAATCAGCGCAACCTACAGGACTGATTTGCCAGTTTTCTGCAAGCAGGTAACTGACTAATCTGTAGATTGCAAGCGCATGATTTCTGAGGGCAATGTCAAACAGGATGTGTTCCGTGTGACGGTAACATTGTATAAGAAAACAATTAGACTATCCTAAGGCTTCGCGAGCCGTGCGCTCATTTTACCACCCTCCTCCATCAGGTGCTTCTTTTTCAGACGGGTATTAAAAGCTACTTTAAGCTTCACGGAAAGAAAAGAAGCCGAAAAAAACCTGGGAATCAAACAGCCCGGGCTCCTGATCGTCTGTGTTAATCCTTTGTCCTGGTCAGAGAGAGAGATAGGCAGATAGACAGACAAGCACACGGGACAGGCTAGCCTGCAAAAACAGCCGTTTCTCTTCATTCCTCGCCGCTCAGGACGTTTTGCCAGGAGGAACGTCAGCGTCTCAACGACATACATTCCATACTGATGACGTAAATCAATGTTTACATAATTAATCTGGTAGACTTGGGGTTTAAAATGCAAATTTGTTCGATTTTATGTTTCCCCTGGTCGATTTTGGTAAAGTTTTGTGTTTATTTGCGAACGAGCTCCAGCAGAACTCAAATGCTTCTTCTAGAGAAGGATATATTGTTATATTCAAATTGCTATTTATTTATTCTAATTAACAGACAGAGCATTCATCCTATATAGACACATATGTCCACAAGGAGGCTGATGACTTTACCCTTGTAGATCTGGAAGACATCATTCTATTCCTCGGACTTAACTACATATCCAAAAATAATTTTCCAGCTTTTTTTATAACAAAGCGTGACGGTACCGGTCTGTCATTTCGAAGTACAGGCCGAGGTATTTCATTATAGACTGCGATGAAGTCCTCTTCCCTTTCTTCTTTAACAAATTCACGGGAAAAGGGAAAAAAAAGAACGACGTCCTTTTCCCCTCGCCTCCAAAAAAAAAAGGGTAGAAGGACCACCTGATCGCCGGTTAATTCTCACATCAACCACGCCACTCTTGCCAAGCATTATCATTGAACGACGTCCCTTAAAGCCCGTGCCAGCAGACTCTTCGCTTTAAGATTTTGTACCGGATTTCCCTTTGGCTTTCTAACCGCGGATTAACACCCTAAGGATTAATATTTTGGTCTTTGCCGATTGTGCAAAACTGTCCAGGTTATGCCGCCTTATCTAGGTGTAATTTCGTTTAAGAAAGTACAAGGAATTTTTGTTTTTGTTTTTGCAAAATCTCTGAAATGTGTAAGGGCAATTAAGACGCTGGGGTAGAAATTTATCAGTGAGACAAACCAAGCAAATTTTCAAATGCGAATTGAAGTTTATTACAAACTTACATGTATTACATCATTACGCTTAGATTCTAACATTTATAGCATAATAGCCATTACACTACCATTAATACAAAGTATTTTTAAATAGTTCTTAGTATACATTATATGACAATGGCGGTAGTGGCTTATAATTTTCACACTAACTGGAAACAATCAGAATCTACACATTTTAAAAATCTTTTGTCATGTATTAAATTGCCAGCAGTTTCTAACTTTCAGTCAAAAGTTAAGGCGATAGAACTTATAGCACACGAGCGTCAGGCAAGAAGCGAAAACATCGGCCGAGAAGACTGATCTTACTCGATTCTCACGTCTCATGACTTGCAACTCGCCGCTAGTACCCTACTGATTCTCTGGAGAAAATTAAACGATTATTCGCACTCTATTGTTCTACATATTGGCACACATGATACAAGAAACTACAAATTAAAACAAATACACTGGTCCATTGTTTAATAAGTAGATCAAAAAATGATACACACTAAAACGCATCGGACAAACTTTGTGCTCGTTTGAAAGTATCAAGTCTACCATTTAATATTACTAGAAAAGTAAGTAAAAAGCCTGAAACTGGACAACTTCTGACTGCGCAGCTTAGTACAAAGATGTGAACCACAGGCTGGTTTAGCTATTGAACAAGTTAAAATGTATTAAAAATGAAAACCCTCCAGTAAAATATATCTACCAGTTGAACACTCTTGCAGCCCGTTTCTCGAAAGGCCTGGTAACTTTTTGGGTCCAAAAATTTTTTGAAATCTAAACCTGTTGAATTTATAGCAGCACAGTTCAGTCCGAGTTCACAAACCGGTCAATTTTGCTTTGTTAACTTATACTTTCATGACATCATCTTCAAAGTCATTGACACTTTGATCTTAAATGCAAACACAGCAAGCATAAAACAGCTTTTAAGGTCCGAAACATTCTCGGGACTTTCGAGAAACGGGCCACTGACCCGCAATTCCAAGTTTTTAGTTTTTACATTTTATTTTATTTTATTAGATTCGCCAACTATTGGCAGGGTCACCGCAACAGCATGACGCCAATTACTGCGGGCCCGTAAAGTCCCTCCCCCCATGAGAGATAGATCACCACACCGGGGACTACGTCCCCTACTCTTTACGAACTGTTACAGTGTGTAATAATATGAGTAAAGTCAACTAAGAGAAACCAGCAACAACAAGAGTTGTATCCTTCAGTAAACACCTGCCCGAAGAACCTGCATTTTCTGGCCCAAGGTAGCCTAAACAGGTTCTTACATAAATGGTAAATAGCACAAATTTAGGCCCCTTAGGTTCTTAAATAGGATGTTATTTTCTTAAGAAAAAAAAATATTGTAGCTACGAGTATTTAGTGGTATTCACCTTGTTCCTTAAGTAATTTGTTCACCATACCTTTTATGACAATCGTAGTTTTAGTAATAAGGCACCTAATATCTTTAAAGAGGATCCTGAATGTTGACTTACCTTTTTTGCCCCAGTATTCAGAATTTATGTTTATAGATTTTAATTAGCCAAAGAACGTTTTTTAAATTTTAGGCTTAACAAGTCGGTCTTGTATAGAGGTGGCCTAACAGTCAAATTTTAGCCCAACAGGTTCTTAGTCGCAGGTTTTTACTGTATTATGCAAGAAAGATCAAGAGACCACGTAAAAACTGTTTTCATTCCGAAAACATGAGCGATATTGTAGATCAATAGGAAATCACACTTGAATTGCATTTCTAAGGATGAGATCATATCATATTTGGTCAAATATCTGGATTCGATGGTTATCCTCATCACTCACAACTATCCTCCCATCACTAAGATTTGCTGTAGAAACTGGATAATTAAACTCTCCTCTCTCGCTACCTTCATTTCCAAACTTTGTAACAAACTTTCCACTAAGTTCAAATAACTGAACTCTGTGATTGAATGAATCACAGACCATTAGCAATCCTTGTTTGTTAACTGACAAATAACGGGGCTTATTGAACTCTCCATCCTTTTCCCCCTGCTTTCCAAATTTAGAAATAAACTTTCCTTCGAGATCAAACATTTTAATAGAATCATCACCATAGTCTGAGACTATCAGATATTGACCGTGTTGGATACAGTGATAGGGACTGACCAAAGAACCTGCTCTACCAAATTTTCGTAAATACTCTCCAGTGGAAGAGAATATCTTGATTAATTTGTTAGTTCTATCAGCAACAATAATATCACCGTTGCCATTTATTGATAAACCTTCAGGATAAGTAAGCTGGTGATCAAGACTTCCATATTCACCAAACTTACGAAGAAACTTACCATTTCTATCAAAGACTTGAACCCTGTGGGTTTTACAGTCTGTCACTATAATATTACCAAGACTATCAAAAGCGATCCCTGAAGGTGCATTAAACTCACTATTATTCTCACCCTTCCTACCAAACGATCTTAAGTGGGTACCGTCGCTACTAAACAGTGAAATCCTGTTGTTCCAGAGTTCAGTGACAGCAATTTCATCACGATCATTCACTGCCACCCCCGAGGGCCCTTTAAGCATTCCAGCAGACTTACCTTCTCGTCCAAATGATAGCACAGGAATGTAACGCTTGGTCTGTACCCGAGCCTCAAGAGGACTGTCACGAACATTTGGCCTTTTATTCCCAGCAATTGCTTCACTGCTTGCCGTGCGTTTAACCCCTAATTTTTGCACTTTAGATTCACTAAAAACAATTTTTACATTACCTATACCTTCACTGTTCAACACGTTAATCAGTTTTTCTCTTTTAGTGAAACTAAACCGAGGAATAAATTCAGTGTCACGGTTTCCTTGGGTCCCCTGTTCCTGTAGGATTGCATCAAATGTTTCTCTGAATCCAAGAATTTCTGTACTAAAGTTTCGTTTCATCAAAGATTCAGCTTGTTCAATTGCTGATTCAATTATTTTCACTTGATTTTCAACTTCGTCTTTTTTCTGTGAAAGTGATTGAAGTGATATTTTCGCTTCATAATCGACCACATCAAAAACATTCTGTTTCCTCGCTTCAATGATTGCAATCATTTGGTCTACATTCGTTTGCACTTGGCTTTTTACGTCGGCTACTTGTGCTTGCACTTCCATGCTCTTTTGGTTGAATTGTTCGACTTCCTTTCTTTTTTCCACCATTTTATCTTTCAAGGAAGTAATCACGGAGTTGATCTGTATCTTGCGCGCATCTGCCGCTTCTTGCAAGTGCATCTTACCATGACCTTCATGAAGCGTTACAGCGCAAGTGTTGCAAATGGCGACTTTACAGTCCTTGCAAAAGAACTTCAGTTCTTCTCTTTCATGATGTTTCTTCTGACAAATTGCTGGTTGCTTTAACACAGCCTCGAAGTCTTGATCTTGAAAATCATTCAGTACCAGCGTTTTGTGTTCTTTATTGGTGCGTATTATGTTATGTCCTAAAATACATTGCTTGCACCAGAAAGAACAACACTGGAAGCAATATAAGGTCTGGGCACTCCGCTTGTCGCAATTTCCGCATTTCACGTTAGCTGTACTGCACTCTTTAATTGTTAAGACATCTAGCAAACTGTTGATACGAACATTGGTTGGAAGTTCGCTGGGATTTCCACTTCCAGGGATCTCAAACTGTCTTTTACACTCGGGGCATGTAATTTTGCCATGGAGGCCGCTCTTTTGTTGAATTCCTTTGAGGCAGTGAAGACAGAAACTGTGCAAACAAGGCAACTGCTTTGGATCAGTGAATGTACACATACACATAGAACAGGATACTTCATCATGAAGATTGTCCAGCACGGTCTTTATATCCATGTAAATCAGAGTTCGGAAGTGAGTTTGAAATACTCTATAAAGCTTGTTGTTGGAGATATTATCCTTCGTAATGCCTTCTGACCCCTCAATCAAACAGAGCCTTTTGCATTGTTTGACATTTTGACGTAATATCCTGTTTTTCTTAGAACTGTTCATTCTGGTTCCCAGACCTTCGATCTTCGGTCAGAGTCGATCCCTGACACTGACCAAAAGGATCCAAGCTCTGAGAACGAGAATGGGAACCTTTTTTTCTGCTCTCCAGAAAGCATGAACTGTTGGCTGTCGCAATTTTTATCGTCACCTAAATACTTGGACTGGATCACTTTGCAGAGCTCAAAAATCCACACGCGACATTCATTCTGAATTATAACAGGTAACGAGGCCAGGTTATCCTTTCTACATATGAAGCCTTTCCTCCGTTCAATGTCTTCACATGTACTAAAAATAATCACTTTGCTAGGAACTACCATTCCACTGTACCAGTACATTCATTTTTATCAGTGGCGTTTTGGCTGCGGAGAGGACACGCTCGCACGAAGAGGGAGCCGGAAAATCATTTTCATGTTTTCACTGTCACGCCATCAAAGATAAAAATGCAAACTATTCAATACAGGAAGTCCAGAATCTAGGAAATGAAAGAAGATAAATATACAAAAAGCCTCGCCAGATATTCGGAAAACGTTTTACCCAAATTTGTAAAGTTTTGTATGGAGACGCCATGTTGGTGTCCCTTTGAGTGACACAAATATGGCGGCCGGAAGCCAACACAAACATCTGTTTATGAGTTGTGCCACTAACGCGTGAATTAATCGCTTGAGGAACTCATCAAAAAATAGTTAACGTTAATGTTGTCAACCCACATAAGTCATGTTTTCGCGCGAAAGCTCACCTGGTATTTCATTGATGTTTAAATAATAAGGACCAGTATTTCACGGCCTTGGGCACTTGATATTTAAGGACTATTTTAAAGGCTTAGTCGGAATCACTAATTGGTTCTAGTAGATGAATCAGTACCTGTGGCTTGGTAGGCTTTTGGCGGAGGGAAAAAACTAATAAAAGTAATATTATACATCTGCAGTCAGTTGCTCTAGCCCTTACTTCTAGAGTCAGTAACAAAATGCATCAACAGGAGTTTGCGAAAAGGGTGGGAGGGGGGGAGGGGTTGGGGCAAATTAATATACAGAGGGAGCTAAAGCAACGACGACGGCGACGTCAACGAGAACGGCAAAAAAGAGTTACAGGTTTAGATCGGCAAAACAACAACTCTGCACAAGCATCACGTACATTTCTTTGCCGTCACTGCACGACTACGACGTGAAAATGCCTAATTTCACGTTTTGTTGAGAATGTGAACACAAGACAACGAGTTTGGTTTCTTTAATTTCCTGATCATCTTCAATGCAGTGTTTTAGAATTCAACTCCAGAAAAAACTGCCAACATTTGACCAACTGAAAGAGATACAATAAGCGCGATAAGGTTTGAGGCAGCGCGACTTCACTTTTTAAATGACGTTTTCGTAGCCGTCGCCTCGTTGTCACTTGTTTAACAAGCTCCCTATTGACGCACGAACGGATGGAGGAAGACCCAATCAGTTTGTGAAAGGTCGGTAACTCGTATTAGTATATACACACTCAGCGATCTTGGTGATTTAAGCAATCTGATTGGTTCGCTATCTCGGACTATTCAACAATATTCACGCCCTAGCGAGTGAATAATGTGTTAGCTCGGTGTTTTCCCCACTTTTTTTAGAGAACGATCTTTTAAAAGTCGACAAAATCTTAGAACTGACTTTTCTTAAGGAAAGAAAAGACTTGGAACGATTCAATACGGCGTTTTTCAGCTCTGTAGCTGAGTTTGGTGCTCAATGGATTGTTTACAACTCCCGTGTATTCGCGTAGAAGAAGCCGTTTCGTGAACTCAACGTTTTCTAACAAGAAAATTTTGGCTCAAAAAATCGAAGTTTATTTATGACAAACAAATTTAAAAGGAAATGTTTGCAGAAATTGTACGTTTCAAGTAAACAGGAAAAAGAATGATACAGGAAGACGACGTCTTACCTCGAGCAACCGAGCCACTATTTTTGTCAGCACTTCATGCGAAGAACGACACAACAAACCCTTTTGGCTATAAACTTGGCGAGTCAACAGAAAACAACAAAGCTCTACTTTTCTTCTCAGGTGAGGAAACAATTCAAACTTTTAGCGGTTCCATTTAAGCCATTACGCTGTTGTTTGCGAAATGATTAACTTGTGAATTGCCATGTTTGATCTATCAAATCGTACTTTTTAATGGTTTCCTCTCTTATTTTGTTGAGATCATTTCGTGTGTATGTACTAAAACAATTATTCTTTTCAATCTCGGTGAACAGTGGCTTTGGGAATATTTACCTCGCCGCTTTCGCGGCTCGGTAAATATTTAGCCACTATTCACCTCGATTTTAAAGAATAATTGTTAAATAGCACATAAACAATAAACTGACTAAGCTGAGGCTGCGCGAGCCGTGCGCTTATTTTACCACCCCCCTCCATCAGGTGCTTCTTTTTCAAACGGGTATTAAAAGCTACTTTATGCTCCGCGGAAAGGAAAGAAGCCGAAAAAAGTATCGAGTAGGTCACACCTGGGAATCAAACAGCCCGCGCTCCTGATCGACTGTGTCAATCCTTGGTCATAGTCAGAGAGATAGATATAGGCAGATAGACATACAGGCAGACGGGACAGGCTAGCCTGCGAAAACAGCCGTTTCTCTTCGTTCCTCGCCGCTCAGCACGTTTTGCCAGGAGGAACGTCTACGTCTCAGTGACGTAAATTCCATACTGATGACGTAAATCAACGCTTACATAATTAATCTGATAGACTTGGGGTTTAAAATGCAAATTTGTTTGATTTTACGTTTCTCCTGGTCGATTTTGGTAAAGTTCTGTGTTTATTTGGGAGCTCCAGTAGAACTCAAATGATTCTTCTAGAGAACAGACAGAGCATCCATCCTATAGACACATATGTCCACAAGGTGGCCTATGACTTTACCCTTGAAGATTTGGAAGACATCATCTTATTCCTCGGACTTAACTACGTATCCAAAAAAATCTTTCCAGCTTTTTTTATAACAAAGCACGACGGTCTGTTATTTCGAAGTGCGGGCCGAGGTATTTTAGTATAGACTGCGATCAAGTCCTCTTCCCTTTCGATTCTTCTTTAGCCTATTAATATTCACAAGGAACGCGCGATCACGCTTTTTTTTCGGGGAAAGGGGAAAAAGGAACGGCTTCCTTTTCCCCTCGCCTCTAAAACAAAAAAGAAAGAAGGACTGCCTGATCGCAGGTTAATTCACACCTCAACCACTTCTCCCTTAGCAGCATTAGCGCTGAACAACTCCCCTTAAAGCCAGCGCCAGCAGTCTCTTCGTTTCAAGATTTTGTACAAGATTTCCCTTTGGCTTTTTAACCGGGTATTAATACCCCCAGGAAATATATTTTGGTCTTTGCCGATTGTGCAAAACTCTTGAGGTTATGCCATTGAGTCCCTTACTTGAGAAGCTGGTGGCAGGCCACGCCCCTTGTAGCATTAAATCATTTGAAATGTTACAAGAGAACTTGAAGAATCAGCGTGATTCGGTTAAAAAGGGCTGATTTATTTATTTATTTATTTATTTATTTATTTAGCTTCGCCTAACTAGAATACAACAGGAGAGTCCTCGCTATGTTGCACCTGGGACAGATTGTTCTCCAGGTTCTGATGTCGTCAACGTCGTTCAGGTCTAGCGCCTTATTGTAATATTGAAATAGGGAACGCTTAAATGAGGCTAGAGAGATGTGACTTGCGCGTAACTCAACAGGCAGAACATTCCATGTGCGGCACGCGCGTATGAAAAATAGTTGATAAGTAACAGTTCTACTTCGCTTAGGGATATAAGTGATAGCATTGGTGCTCGATGACCTGGTAGATCTCGTTGATTGTCTAGTTGCAGGCAGAACTTCACTATCTATGAGAACTAAGTTATCAACAGCTTTATAGAAAAAGACTATATCCAAAAATTCATGCCAGTATGAGATAGGTAACAGATTTATTACTTGGAGGCGGGTCTTATAGGTTACATCGCAACGGAAGAGAAGCTTCAAAATTAGTTTTGTTGCACGGAGCTGCACGTTTTCAACTCGCTTTAGTAAGCTAATGGACTGTGGCGACCATACTTGGGTTGCATAGCCGAGATGGCACCGGACGATAGAAAGATAAAGTGTACGACGCGCTTGGGTGCTTTGGATGTACCTAGAAGCTCGGCGAACAAAGCTGAGGAGTTTAGTGGCTTTCGCACACTGCTCAGTCACCTGTTTGTCCGAGGTAAGATTACTTGACACCCACACACCAAGGTCTTTCTCTGTATCGCAAGATTCCAAAGGCGTCTCGTTGATAATTTAGGTGGGCTGTACGGGTGATTTTTTGCAGGTGATACACTGGTATTTACACTTGGACTGATTAAATATGAGCCCAGGTGATTCAGACCAACCGACAAGATCGTTGCGATCAGATTGCAAGGCATAACAGTCTGTGATGGAATCAATGCTCTTGAAATTCTTAGTATCATCGGCATAACAGGCAACTCTCGATGTCTTAACAGTGTTTGGTAGACCATCCACAAACAACAGAAACAATATCGGCCCTAGTAGGGACTCTTGTGGTACCCCTGATGAAGCCGACAATTCTCGGGAAGTGGCTCCGAGAATCGTAACCTGTTGCTTGCGTCCCTGTAAGCATGAACGGAACCAGTCGTGACGTTTGCCAGTAATGCTGTATTGGTGCAACCTTCCAAAAGTAACTTGGTGTGATCCACTTTGTCGAATGCCTTACTCATGTCAAGATATATAATGTCTATTTGTTTAACGGCGTCGAGTTGACCGCCAATGTAATGTAGGACACTGGTGAGCTGAGTCACACAAGATCTACCAGCTAAAAGCCATGCTGTTCGTGACTGATAAGGTGGAATATATGATCTCGTAGACCCGCCAGAACACAGCGCTCGAGAACTTTTACTGTAGATGACAGAGAGAAGGGAAATAGGGCTGTAATTCTCCACAAAGTCTCTCTTTCCTTCTTGAAAATGGGTACAATATTCGCGAGTTTTCAGTCTCCCGGAAAAATAGATACACGCCAAACTGGTCTCGTAATTTAGAGAGGGATTTTTTTGAATGAAAATCTTAGCGCCCTATCGGTGTAGCCTTGTACTTTCTTTTGAGAAAGAACAACGAATTTTTTGTTTTAGTTTTTGCAAAATCTCAGCAAGGGAAAGTAAGATACTAGGGTAAAAATTTATCAGTGACACAAACCGAGGAAATTTTAAAATGCGAATTGAAGTTTAGTACATGTTTACATGTACTACATCATTACGCTTAGATTTTCACATTTATAGGTAACATAATAGCCATTACACTATGATTAGCACAAAGTTTTTTTTAAAATAGTTATTATATCATCTGACAATGGCTGTGGTGAATGAATATAGTTTACACTTTCACTTAAATCATTCAGAATCACTACACTTTTTGAAAATCTTTTGTCATGTATTAAATTGCCAGCAGTTTCGGTTAAGGAGATGGCACAGGTAGCACACGAGCGTCAGGCAAGAAGCGAAAACATCGGCCGAGACGACTGATCTCACTCGATTCTCCCGTCTCAGGACTTGCACCTCGCCGCTTGTATCCTACTGATTCTCTGGAAAAAATTAAGCGATTGTTCGCCGTCTAATGTTCTACATATTGGCACACATTATACAAGAAACTACAAAAACAAATACACTGCATGGTCCATTGTTTAATAAGTAGAGGAAAAAATGATACACACTAAAACGCATCGGAGAAACTTTGCGCTCTTTTGTACCATTAAATATTACTAGAAAAGTAGGTAAAAAAGCCTGCAACTTTGCTCTTTTTCAGTCTGAGCAGTTTAGTACAAAAATGTAAACCAGAGGCTGGTTTTGCTATTGAACAAGTTAAAATGTATTAAAAATAATAACCCTCCTGTAAAATATATCATACCTATTGAACACACTTGCGGCCCGTTTCTCAAAAGGCCCGGTAACTTTTGGGTCCGAAATCAAAACCTGTTGAATTTATAACAGCACAGTTCTGTCCGAGCTCACAAACCGGTCAATTTTGCTTTGTTAACTGATACTTTCATTGTATCATCTTCAAAGTTATTGACACTTTGATCTTAAATGCAAACACATTAAGCATAAAACAGCTTTTGAGGTCCGAAACATTCTCGGGACTTTCGAGAAACGGGCCACTGACCCGCAATTTCAAGTTGGGTTTTTACATAATAATATGAGTAAGGTCAGCTAAGGGAAAACAGCAACAACAAGCGATGTATCCTACAGTAAACACCTGCCCGAAGAACCTGCATTTTCCGACCCAAGTTAGCCTAAACAGGTTCTTACATAAATGGTAATTAACACAAATTTAGACTATTTAGGTTTATAAATAGGATTTTATTTTCTAAAAAATACAATATAGCTAAGAGTATTTAGTGGTATTCGGCTTGTTCCTTTGGTAAGACTGTAAATACCATTACAATTGCATGTCGAGTGATAAGGCACCCAATGTCTCCAACGCAAGAGAATCCTGAATGTTGAGTTATCTTATTTGCCCAAGTGTTCAGAACTTTTGTTATAGATTTTAGCCAAAGAACCTGTTTCAAATTTTACGTATAACGGGTTCTTGTATAGAGGCGGCGTAAGTGTCAAATTTTAGCCTAACAGGTTCTTAAAAACCAGATTTTTAGCCGTGGGTTTTTACTGTGTTAGGCAAAGTAGATCAAGAAACTAAACTACGTCAAAAATGTTTTTCTTCCGACAATATGAGTAATTGTAGATCAATAGTAGATCACACTTTTAAGGAATAATGCATTTCTAAGAATAAGATCATATCATATTTGGTCAAATATCTGGATTCGATAGTTATTCCTATCACTCACAACTATCCTACCATCACTAAGACTTGCTGTAGAAACCGGAAAAATAAACTCTCCTCTCCCACTACCTTCACTTCCAAACTTTGTAACAAACTTTCCACTCGTCAGTTCAAAAACCTGAACTCTGTGATTACTTTCATCACAGACCATTAACAATCCTTCTTTGTTAACTGACAAGTAATGGGGCTTATTGAACTCTCCATCCTTGTTTCCCCGTTTTCCAAATTTAGAAATAAACTTTCCTTCAAGATCAAACATTTTAATGGAATCATCACCATAGTCTGTGACTATAAGATATTGCCCGTGTTGGATACAGTGATATGGATTGACCAAAGAACCTACTCCACCAATTTTACGTAAATACTCGCCACTAGAAGAGAATATCTTGATTAATTTGTTACCTTTATCAGTAACAATAATATCACCGTTGCCGTTTATTGATAAACCTTCAGGTCTTTTAAGTTGGTGATCAAGAATTCCATTTTGGCCAAACGTACGAAGAAACTTACCTTTTCTATCAAAGACTTGAACCCTATGGTTTTCACAGTCTGCCACTACAATATTGCCAAGACTATCAAAAGTGATCCCAGAAGGTTCAGCAAACTCACCATTATTCTTACCTTTTTTACCAAACGATCTTAAGTAGGTACCGTCACTACGGAAGACTGAAACCCTGTGATTCAAGATTTCAGTCACAACAATTACATCATGATCATTCACTGCCACCCCCCAAGGCTCGTTAAGCATTCCAAAAGACTCACCTCCTTGTCCAAATGATAGCACAGGAATGTAACGCTTGGTCTGTACCTGAGCCTCAAGAGGACTGTCACGAACATTTGGCCTTTTATTCCCAGCAATTGCTTCACTGCTTACCCTGCGTTTAACCCCTGATTGTTGCAATTTAGTTGGGCTAAAAACAATTTTTACATTACCTATACCTTCACTGTTCAACACGTTAATCAGTTTTTCACTTTTAGTAAAACGAAACCGAGGAATACAATCTGTGTCACGGTTTTCTTGGGTGCCCTGATCCTGTAGGATTTTTTCAAATGTTTCATTGAATCCAAGGATTTCTGCACTAAAGTTTCGTTTCACCAGAGATTCAGTTTGCTCAATTGCTGATTCAATCATTTTCACTTGATTTTCAACTTCGCCTTTTTTCTGAGAGAGTGTTTCAAGTGATTTTTTCGCTTGAGTATCCACCGCTTCATAAACATCCTGTTTGCTCGCCTCGATGATTGCAATCATTTGGTCTACATTCGTCTGCACTTGGCTTTTTACGTCGGCTACTTGTGCTTGAACTTCCATGCTCTTTTGGTTGAATTTTTTTACTTCCTTTCTTTTTTCCACCATTTTATCTTTCAAGGAAGAAATCATGGAGTTGATCTGTATCTTGCGCGCATCTGCAGCTTCTTGCGAGGGCATCTTACCATGACCTTCATGAAGCGTTACAGCGCAAGTGTTACAAATGGCGACTTTACAGCTCTTGCAAAAGAATTTCAGTTCTTCTTTTTCATGGTGTTTCTTCTGGCAAAATGCTGGTCGCTTTAACACAGCCTCGAGGTCTTGATCCTGAAAATGCTTCAGTGCAAGAGTTTTGTGTTCTTTATTGGTGCGTATTATGTTATGTCCCAAAATACATTCCTCGCACCAGAAAGAACAACACTGGAAACAATACAAGGTCTGGGCGCTGCGCTTGTCGCAATTTCCGCATTTCACGTTAGCTGTGCTGCACTCTTTAATTGCCAAGATATCTAGCAAACTGTTGATACGAACATTGGTGGGAAGTTCGCTGGGATTTCCACTTCCAGGGACCTCAAACTGTCTTTTACACTCGGGGCATGTAATTTTGCCATGGACGCCGCTCGTTCGTTGAATTCCGTTCAGGCAGTTAAGACAGAAACTGTGCAAACAAGGCAACTGCTTTGGATCAGTGAATGTACACATGCACACAGAACAGGATACTTCATTATGACGATTGTCCAGCAAGGTCTGTGTATCCATGGAAAAGGTCGGGAGTGTGTTTGAAATACTCTATAAAGCTTGTTGTTGGCCATGCGGTGTTTTGAATCGGATTTTCAAAGAACCCATCCAACGTAATGCCTTATTAATTAAACAGAGTCCATTGAATTGTTTGATGTTTTGACGTAATATCCTGGTTTTCTTAGAACTGTTGTTCTGCTCTACAAAGCATGAACTATTGTCTGTCACAATTTTTTTCGGCAGCTAAATAATAAGACTGCATCACTTTAAAGCAGTCAAAAATCCGCACGCGACATTCATTCTGAGGTATAAAACAGGTAACGAGGCCAGGTTATCCTTTCTAGATGTCAAGGCTCTCCTTCGTTCAATGTCTCCACATGTATTTAAAAAATTATCACTTTGTTAGGACCTACCATTCCACTGTACCAGTACATTCACGCATGTCAGTAGCTTTATGGCTGGAGGGATGACAAGGGCGCGCACGAAGAGGGAGCAGGAAAATCATTTTCATTCTATTCTCACTGTCACGCCATCGAAAATAAAAATGAAAACCATTCAATACAGAAAGTCTAGAATCTAGGAAATGAAAGAAGATAAATATACAAAAAACCTCGCCAAGAATCAGATCTGTGCTATATTTCATATGCGAGATATTCGGAAAAATGTTTTACCCAAATTAATAAAGCATTGTATGGAGATGCTATGTTGATGTTCATTTCAATCAAAAAAAGCTCATTTTAATTAAAAACAATTGATTGCTATTGAAAATGAAATAAAATGTCCCTTTGAGGCGCACCAATATGGCCGCCGGAAACCAACACAAACATCTGTTTTTTTAATTTTCCTACTTATGCGTGAATTCATCGTTTGAGGAACTCATAAATATTAAAGTAATATTTATTCTGAGACAAGGAATGTTTAGATAGTAAACTCTCTTAAACTAGGTAACGTTTTAAAGCCATATAGGAGCTTTCCGTCCGGCGGGGGTACTTTAGGAATTCCGGGGTGTGGATGTGCCGCTGGAACCCTGGAACCCTGGAACCCTTAACCTATACCAGAGCTAGTTCAGCTGAATTTTGTAATATTCATTTGCAGTCAGTTGTTTTAGCTCTCACCTCTAGAGTCAGTAACAAAGTGTATCGAGAGGAGTTTGCGAAAAGGGGAGGGGGGAGGAGGGTGGGGCAAATCGATATACAGAGGGGCACACAAAAAACAGGATTAGGGAGCTAAAGCAACGACGACGGCGACGTCAACGAGAACGGCAAAAAAGAGTTAAAGGTTTAGATCGGCAAAACAACAACTCTGCACGTACATCACGTACATTTCTTTGCCGTCACTGCACGACTACGACGTGAAAATGCCTAATTTCACGTTTTGTTGAGAATTTGGACACAAGACAACGAGTTTGGTTTCTTTTCCTGAAATAGAATTGAACTCCAGAAAAAACTGCCAACATTTGACGAACTGAAAGAGATAGAATAAGCGCCATAAGGTTTTACCACCCTCCTCCATCAGGTGCTTCTTTTTCAGACGGGTATTAAAAGCTACTTTAACTCCACGGAAAGGAAAGAAGCCGACAAAAGTATCGAGTAGGTCACACCTGGCAACTGAACAGCCCGGGCTCCTGACCAACTGTGTTAATCCTTGGTCCTAGTCAGAGAGATAGATAGGCAGATAGACAGACAGGCAGACAGGACAGGCTGACAGGCTAGCCTGCGAAAACAGCCCTTTCCCTTTGTTCCTCGCTGCTCAGGACGTTTTGCCAGGAGGAACGTCTCCGTCTCAGTGACATAAACTGCATACTGATGACGTAATTATAAATCAATGTTTACATATTTAATCTGGTAGACTTGGGGTTTAGAATGCAAATTTGTTCGATTTTATGTTTCTCCTGGTCGATTTTGGTAAAGTTTTGTGTTTATTTGCGAACGAGCTCCGGCAGAACTCAAATGCTTGTTCTAGAGAAGAATATATTCTTTTAGTAAAATTCAACAAGTGGTCTATTATCAATGCTGCATTCTGATTGGTTGAACTACTACTAGGCTATATGTTATAGCCCACTAATGGCGAAAAGCGCCGGCTTGTTCGCAGCAAAAAGGATTAAAGTCTAGCTTTAACTAGCTAGAATTTATTCTTTATATTTTTGACCAACTAGTTGGATTTTACTAAAACAATTATTTCTCTCGCCGTCATGGCCTCTGAGTCAATAGCCTATTCGGGCTCGAGGAATATTTGTTAAATATTCAAATGGCTATTTATTTATTCAAATTAACAGACAGAGCATCCATCCTAAAGACACGTATGTCCGCAAGGAGGCAGATGACTTTACCCTTGAAGATCTGGAAGACATCATTTTATTCCTCGGACTTAACTACATATCCACAAACAATAATCCAGCTTTTTTAATAACAAAGCTCGACGGTCTGTTATTTCGAAGTGCGGGCCGAGGTATTCTAGTATAGACTGCGATGAAGTCCTCTTTCCTTCGTTTCTTCTTAAACCCATTCACACCTAATCCGCGATCAGGCTTTTTTTCGGGGAAAGGGGAAAAAAGAACGGCGTCCTTTTCCCCTTGCCTCTAAAACAAAAAAGGAAGAAGCACCGCCTGATGGCGGATTAATTCACACCTCACCCACTCCACCCTTAGTAGCATCAGCATTGACCAACACCCCTTAATGCCCGCGCAAGGAGACTCATCGTTTTAAGATTTTGTAACGGATTTCCCTTTGGCTTTTTAACCGGGGATTAACACCCTAACGATTAATATTTTGGTCTTTGCCGATTGTCAAAACTCTCGAAGTTATACCGTTGAGTCCCTTAGCAGAGAAGCTGCTGGCAGGTCACGCTTCGCGTAGCATTAACTCATTTGAAATGTTAAAAGAGAACTCAGACTGAAGAGAACTTAAAGAATGACGTGATTCGGTTAAAAAGGGCTTGGATACACGCCGAACTGGTCACGTAATGTTACACTGGGAATTTTTGAATGAAAATTTTATCGCTCTATCTAGCCGTGTACTTTCTTTTTTAAGAAAGTACAACGAATTTTTTGTTTTAGTTTTTCCAAAATCTCTGAAATTTGTAAGGGTAAGTTATAATGAACACTAGGGTAAAAATGTATCAGTGAGACAAACCAACCAAAATTTTAAAATGCGAATTGAAGTTTATTACAAATTGACATGTATTACATCATTACGCTTAGATTTTCACATTTATAGCATAATAGCCATCACACTACGATTAATACAAGGTTTTTTTAATGGTTCTTATAGCATTTGACAATTGCTATGGTGGCTTATAATTTTCACATTAACTCGAAACATTAAGAATCTACACTTTTTCAAAATCCTTTGTCGTGTATTAAATTGCCAGCAGTTTATTACTTTTCTTCAAAAGTTAAGTAGATGGCACAAGCAGCACACAAGCGTTAGGGAAGAAGCGAAAACATCGGCCTAGAAGACTGATTTCACTCGATTCTCGCGTCTAAAGACTTGCAACTCGTCGCTTGTATCCTACTGATTCTGTAAAGAAAATTAAGCGATTGTTCGTACATATTGGCACACATTATACAAGAAACTACAAAAAACAAATACACTGGTCCATTGTTTAATAAGTAGATGAAAAAATGATACACACTAAAGCGCCTTTCGGAGAAACTTTGTGCTCTTTTTGAGAGTGTCAAGTCTACCATTTAATTAATAGTACTAGAAAAGTATACTAAGTAAAAAAGCCTGAAATTAGACTACTTCTGTCTGAGCAGTTTGCTATTGAACAAGTTAATATGCATTTAAAATGAAAACCCTCCTGTAAAATATATCTACCAATTGAACACTCTTGAGGCCCGTTTCTCGAACGGCCCGGTAACTTTTGGGTCCGAAAACAATTTGAAATCAAAACCTGTTGAATTTATAGCAGCACAGTTCAGTCCGAGCTCACAAACCGGTCAATTTTACTTTGTTAACTGATACTTTCATTGTATCATCTTCAAAGTTATTGACATAAAACACCTTTTAAGGCCCGAAACATTCTCGGGACTTTCGAGAAACGGTGCGCCACTGACCCCCAATTTCAAGTTAAGTTTTTACGTCAGCTAAGGGAAAACAGCAACAACAAGAGATTCTCCTACAGTAAACACCTACCCGAAGAACCTGCATTTTCTGGCCCAACAACAGGTTGTTACACAAATAGTAATTAGCACAAATTTAGGCTATTTAGGTTCTTAAATAGGATGTTATTTTCTGAAGAAAAACTAAAAATATATCATAGCTGAAAAGTAGTATTTCAGTGGTATTCAGCTTGTTCCTTAAGAAACTAAACTACGTCCAAAACGTTTTTCTTCCGAACACATGAGTAATTGTAGATCGATTAGTAGTAGATCACAATTTTAAGTAGCTGCATTTCTAAGGATAAAATCATATCATATTTGGTCAAATATCTGGATTCGATGGTTATCCTTATCGCTCACAACTATCCTCCCATCACTAAGACTTGCTGTAGAAACTGGATACTTTAACGCTCCCCTCTCGCTACCTTCACTTCTAAACTTTGTAACAAACTTTCCACTCAGTTCAAATACCTGAACTCTGTGATTGTATGAATCACAGACCATTAGCAATCCTTCTTTGTCAACTGACAAATAACGGGGCCTATTGAACTGTCCATCCCTCTCCCCACGTTTTCCAAATTTAGAAATAAACTTTCCTTCAAGATCAAACATTTTAATGGAATCGTCACCATAGTCTGAGACTATAAAATATTGACCATGTTGGATACAGTGATAGGGTTCGACCAAAGAACCTGCTCCACCAAATTTACATAAATACTCCCCACTAGAAGAGAATATCTTGATTAATTGGTTATGGACATCAGTAACAATAATATCACAGTTGCCGTTTATTGATAAACCTTCAGGGTAGCTAAGCTGGTGATCAAGACTTCCACACTCACCAAACCTATGGAGAAACTTTCCATTTCTATCAAAGACTTGCACCCTGTGGTTTTTACAGTCTGTCACTACAATGTTACCAAGACTGTCAAAAGCGATCCCTGAAGGTTGATTAAACTCACCATTATTCTGACCCTCGCTACCAAACGATCTTAAGTGGGTACCGTCACTACTAAACACTGAAACCCTGTGGTTGAAGAGTTCAGCCACAGCAATTTCATCATGGTCATTCACTGCCACCCCCCAGGGCCCTTTAAGCATTCCAACAGACTTACCTTCTCGTCCAAATGATAGCACAGGAATGTAACGCTTGGTCTGTACCTGAGCCTCAAGAGGACTGTCACGAACATTTGGCCTTTTATTCGCAGCAATTGCCTCACTGCTTGCCCTGCGTTTAACCCCTGATTTTTGCCCTTTAAATTCGCTAAAAACAATTTTTACATTACCTATACCTTCACTGTTCAACACGTTAATCAGTTTTTCACTTTTAGTGAAACTAAACCGAGGAATAAATTCAGTGTCACGGATTCCTTGGGTGCCCTCTTCCTGTAGGATTTTATCAAATGTTTCATTGAATCCAAGAATTTCTGTACTAAACTTTCGTTTCATCAGAAATTCAGTTCGTCTAATTGCTGACTCAATTATTTTCACTTTATTTTCAACTTCGTCTTTTTTCTGTGAAAGTGATTCAAGTGATTTTTTCGCTTGATATTCGACCGCGTTAAAAACATCCTGTTTCCTCGCTTCAATGATTGCAATCATTTGGTCTACATTCGTCTGCACTTGGCTTTTTACGTCTGCTACTTGCGCTTGAACTTCCATGCTCTTTTGGTTGAGTTGTTCGACTTCCTTTCTCTTTTCCACCATTTTATCTTTCAAGGAAGAAATCATGGAGTTGATCTGTATCTTGCACGCATCTGCAGCTTCTTGCACGGGCATCTTACCATGACCTTCATGAAGCGTTACAGCGCAAGTGTTGCAAATGGCGACTTTACAGCCCCTGCAAAAGAACTTCAGTTCTTCTTTTTCATGATGTTTCTTCTGACAAATTGCTGGTCGGTTTAACACAGCCTCGAAGTCTTGATCTTGAAAATCATTCAGTAGCAGCGTTTTGTGTTCTTTATTGGTGCGTATTATGTTATGTCCCAAAATGCATTGCTTGCACCAGAAAGAACAACACTGGAAGCAATATAAGGTCTGGGCACTCCGCTTGTCGCAATTTCCGCATTTCACGTTAGCTGTACTGCACTCTTTAATTGCCAAGACATCTAGCAAACTGTTGATACGAACATTGGTTGGAAGTTCGCTGGGATTTCCACTTCCAGGGATTTAAAACTGTCTTTTACACTCGGGGCATGTAATTTTGCCATGGAGGCCGCTCTTTCGTTGAATTCCTTTGAGGCAGTGAAGACAGAAACTGTGCAAACAGGGCAACTGCTTTGGATCAGTGAATGTACACATACACACAGAACAGGATACTTCATCATGAAGATTGTCCAGCAATGTCTTTATATCCATGGAAATGTTCGGAAGTGAGTTTGAAATACTCTATAAAGCTTGTAGTTGGAGATATTATTCAAGCTACATAATGCCTCCTGACACCTTAATTAAACAGAATCTCTTGCATTGTTTGACATTTTGACGTAATATCCTATTTTTCTTAGAACTGTTCATTCTCGTTCCCAGACCTTCGATCCTTTTGGTCAGCATCAGGGATCGATACACTGACCATCAAAAATAAAAATGCAAACTATTCAATACAGGAAGTCCAGAATCTAGGAAATGAAAGAAGATAAATATACAAAAATCCTCGCCAAGAATTTAATATTTGTCTTCAGACAAGGAACAGCTAGGAACGTTGAGATAGCAAAATCTCCAAAAATAGGCAACGTTAATGTCGTTAACCACATAAGTCATGTTTTCGCGCGAAAGCTCACCTGGTATTTCATTGATGTTTAAATAATAAGGACCAGTATTTCACGGCCTCGGGCATTTGATATTTAAGGACTATTTTAAAGGCTTAGTCGGAATCATCAATTGGTTCTAGTGGATGAATCAGTACCTGTGGCTTGCCAGGCGTTGGCGGAGGGAAAAAAGTAATATTATACATCTGCAGTCAGTTTCTCTAGCCTTTACTTCTAGAGTCAGTAACAAAGTGTATCAACAGGAGTTTGCGAAAAGAGGGGGGGGAGGAGAGGTTGGGGCAAATTAATATACAGAGGGGCACACAGACACCTGATTAGGGAGCTAAAGCAACGACGACGGCGACGTCAATGAGAACGGCAAAAAAAGAGTTAAAGGTTTAGATCGGCAAAACAACAACTCTGCACGTGCATCACGTATATTTCTTTGCCGTCACTGCGCGACTACGACGTGAAAATGCCTAATTTCACATTTTGTGGAGAATGTGAACACAAGACAGCAACTTTCTCTCTCTTTTCCTGAACTTCAATACAGTATTTTAGAATTCAACTCCAGAAAAAACTGCCAACATTTGACGAACTGAAATAGATACAATAAGCGAGATAAGGTTTGAAGGCGTGAGCGCGACTTCACTTTTTAAGTGACGTTTTCGTAGCCGTCGCATCATTGTTGCCTGTTTAATAAGCTCCCTATTGACAGACGAACGGATGGACGAAGACCCAATCAGTTTGTGAAAGGTCGGTAACACTTAATAGCACATACACGGTAAAGTGACTAACCTGACGCCGCGCGAGCCGTGTGCTTATTTTACCACCCTCCTCCATCAGGCGCTTCTTTTTCAGCCGGGTATTAAAAGCTACTTTATGCTCCACGGAAAGGAAAGAAACCGAAAAAAGTATCGAATAGTTCACACCTGGAAATCGAACAGCCCAGTCTCCTGACTGACTGTGTTAATCCTTGGTCCTAGTCAGAAAGATAGATAGACAGATAGACAGACAGGCAGACGGGACAGGCTAGCCTGCAAAAACAGCCGTTTCTCTTCATTCCTCGCCGCTCAGGACGTTTTGCCAGGAGGAACGTCTCCGTCTCAGTGACATAAATTCCATACTGATGACGTAAATCAATGTTTACATAATTAATCTGGTAGATTTGGGGTTTAATATGCAAATTTGTTCGATTTTATATTTCCCCTGGTCGATTTTGGTAAAGTTTTGTGTTTATTTGCGAACGAGCTCCAGCAGAACTCAAATGTTTCTTCTAGAGAAGAATGTAATTAACAGACAGAGCAGCCATCCTATAGACACATATGTCCACCAGGAGGTCTATGACTTTACCCTTGAAGATCTTGAAGACATCATTTTATTCCTCGGACTTAACTACATATCCACAAAAAATTTTCCAGCTCTTTTTTTACAACAAAGCGCGACGGTCTGTTATTTCGAAGTGCGGGCCGAGGTATTCTAGTATAGACTGCGATCAAGTCCTCTTCCCTTCCGTTTCTTCTTTAACCCATTCATACCTAACCCACAATCAGGCTTTTTTGTGGAGAAAGGGGAAAAAGGTCGGCGTCCTTTTCCCTCGCTTCCAAAACAAAAAATGAAGAAGCATCGCCTGATCGCAGGTTAATTCACACCTCAACCACTCCACTCTTAGCAGCATTAGCATTGAACAACGCCCCTTAAAGACCGCACCAACAGACTCTTCGTTTTAAGATTTTGTACCGGATTTCCTTTTGGCTTCTTTTACCAGAGAGTAACAAGCCAAGGATTAATATTTTGGTGTTTGCCGATTGTGCAAAACTTTCCATGTTATGCCGTTGACTCCCTTACTAGAGAAGCTGCCGGCAGGCCACGCCCCTTGTAGCATAAACCCATTTGAAATGTTACAAGAGAACTTGAAGAATCAACTTGATACGGTTAAAAATGGCAGAGATACACGCCAAACTGGTCACGTAATTTTGACAGGGAATTTTTGAATGAAAATTTTATCGTAAAAGAAAGTACAAGGAATTTTTTGTTCTTGTTTTTGCAAAATCTCTGAAATGTGTAAGGGAAAGTAAGACACTAGGGTAAAAATTTTTCAGTAAAACAAACCAAGCAAATTTGAAAATGCAAATTATGACTTCTTACTGCCTACTATGCGTATTTGAAATGTTACAACTTGTAACATTTCTCGGAGAACTTGAAGAATCAACATGATTCGGTTAAAAAGGGCTTAGATACACGCCAAACTGGTCACGTAATTTTGACAGGGAATTTTTTGTTTTTGCAAAATCTCTGAAACGGTGTAAGGGCAAGTAAGGGTAAAAATTATCAGTGAGACAAACCAATCAAATTTTAAAATGATAATTGAAGTTTATTACAAAAATACATGTATTACATCATTACGCTTAGATTTTCACATTTATAGCATAATAGCCATCACACTACGATTAATACAGAGTATTTTTTAAATAGTTCTTAGTATACATCATTTGACAATGGCGGTAGTGGCTTATAATTTTCACACTAACTCGAAACATTTAGAATCTTTTGTCATGTATTAAATTGCCAGCATGTTCTAAGACCCTGTTTACATGGAGTGGGGGACCCCGGTCTAGTGGGGTAGGTTTCTCTTGTTTTGTGTCCCCCAGAGCGTAAAAAACAAAAGAAACCAACCCCACTAGACCAGGGTCCCCCAATCCATGTAAACAGGGTCTAACTTTCAGTCAAATGTTAAGGAGATGGCATGCACATGTACCACACAAGCGTCAGGCAAGAAGCGAAAACATCGGCTGAGAAGACTGATCTCACTCGATTCTCACGTCTCATGACTTGTAACTCGCCGCTTGTACCCAGCTGATTCTCTGGAGAAAATTAAACGATTGTTCGCACTCTATTGTTCTACATATTGGCACACATGATACAAGAAACTACAAATTAAAACAAATACACTGGTCCATTGTTTAATAAGTAGATGAAAAAATGATACACACTAAAACGCATCGGACAAGCTTTGTGCTCGTTTGAAAGTATCAAGTCTACCATTTAATATTACTAGAAAAGTAAGTAAAAAGCCTGAAACTGGACAACTTCTGACTGCGCAGCTTAGTACAAAGATGTGAACCACAGGCTGGTTTGGCTATTGAACAAGTTAAAATGTATTAAAAATGAAAACCCTCCAGTAAAATATATCTACCAGTTGAACACTCTTGCAGCCCGTTTCTCGAAAGACCTGGTAACTTTTTGGGTCCAAAAATTTTTTGTAATCTAAATCTGTTGAATTTATAGCAGCACAGTTCAGTCCGAGCTCACAAACCGGTCAATTTTGCTTTGTTAACTGATACTTTCATGATATCATCTTCAAAGTCATTGACACTTTGATCTTAAATGCAAATACAGCAAGCATAAAACAGCTTTTAAGGTCCGAAACATTCTCGGGACTTTCGAGAAACGGGCCACTGACCCGCAATTCCAAGTTTTTAGTTTTTACATTTTATTTTATTTTTATTAGATTCGCCAACTATTGGCAGGGTCACCGCAACAGCATGACGCCAATTACTGCGGGCCCGTAAAGTCCCTCCCCCCATGAGAGATAGATCACCACACCGGGGACTACGTCCCCTACTCTTTACGAAGTGTTACAGTGTGTAATAATATGAGTAAAGTCAACTAAGAGAAAACAGCAACAACAAGAGTTGTATCCTTCAGTAAACACCTGCCCGAAGAACCTGCATTTTCTGGCCCAAGGTAGCCTAAACAGGTTCTTAAATAAATGGTAAATAGCACAAATTGAGGCTGTTTAGGTTCTTAAATAGGATGTTATTTTCTTAAGAAAAAAAATATTGTAGCTACGAGTATTTAGTGGTTTTCACCTTGTTCCTTAAGTAATTTGTCCACCATACCTTTTATGACAATTGTAGTTTTAGTAATAAGGCATCTAATATCTTTCAAGAGGATCCTGAATGTTGACTTACCTTTTTTGCCCCAGTGTTCAGAATTTATGTTTATAGATTTTAATTAGCCAAAGAACGTTTTTTAAATTTTAGGCTTAACAAGTCGATCTTGTATAGAGGTGACCTAACTGTCAAATTTTAGCCCAACAGGTTCTTAGTCGCAGATTTTTACTGTATTATGCAAGAAAGATCAAGAGACCACGTAAAAACTGTTTTCATTCCGAAAACATGAGCGATATTGTAGATCAATAGGAAATCACACTTGAATTGCATTTCTAAGGATAAGATCATATCATATTTGGTCAAATATCTGGATTCGATGGTTATCCTCATCACTCACAACTATCCTCCCATCACTAAGATTTGCTGTAGAAACTGGATAATTAAACTCTCCTCTCTCGCTACCTTCACTTCCAAACTTTGTAACAAACTTTCCACTAAGTTCAAATAACTGAACTCTGTGATTGAATGAATCACAGACCATTAGCAATCCTTGTTTGTTAACTGACAAATAACGGGGCTTATTGAACTCTCCATCCTTTCCCCCCTGCTTTCCAAATTTAGAAATAAACTTTCCTTCGAGATCAAACATTTTAATAGAATCATCACCATAGTCTGAGACTATCAGATATTGACCCTGTTGGATACAGTGATAGGGACTGACCAAAGAACCTGCTCCACCAAATTTTCGTAAATACTCTCCAGTGGAAGAGAATATCTTGATTAATTTGTTAGTTCTATCAGCAACAATAATATCACCGTTGCCATTTATTGATAAACCTTCAGGATAAGTAAGCTGGTGATCAAGACTTCCATATTCACCAAACTTACGAAGAAACTTACCATTTCTATCAAAGACTTGAACCCTGTGGGTTTTACAGTCTGTCACTATAATATTACCAAGACTATCAAAAGCGATCCCTGAAGGTGCATTAAACTCACTATTATTCTCACCCTTCCTACCAAACGATCTTAAGTGGGTACCGTCGCTACTAAACAGTGAAACCCTGTTGTTCCAGAGTTCAGTGACAGCAATTTCATCACGATCATTCACTGCCACCCCCGAGGGCCCTTTAAGCATTCCAACAGACTCACCTTCTCGTCCAAATGATAACACAGGAATGTAACGCTTGGTTTGTACCTGAGCATCAAGAGAACTGTCACGAACATTTATCCCTTTAGTCCTAGCAATTACTTTACTACTTTCTTTACCTTTGGCTTCTGATTGTTGCAATTTAGTTGCGCTAAAAAGAGTTTTTACATTACCTATACCTTCACTGTTCAACACGTTAATCAGTTTTTCACTTTTAGTAAAACGAAACCGAGGAATACACTCTGTGTCACGGTTTTCTTGGGTGCCCTGTTCCTGTAGGATTATATCAAATGTTTCATTGAATCCAAGGATTTCTGTACTAAAGTTTCGTTTCACCAGAGATTCAGTTTGCTCAATTGCTGATTCAATCATTTTCACTTGTTTTTTAACTTCGCCTTTTTTCTGAGAGAGTGTTTCAAGTGATTTTTTCGCTTGATTATCCACCGCTTCATAAACCTCCTGTTTCCTCGCTTCGATGATTGCAATCATTTGGTCTACATTCGTCTGCACTTGGCTTTTTACGTCGGCTACTTGCGCTTGAACTTCCATGCTCTTTTGATTGAATTTTTTGACTTCCTTTCTCTTTTCCGCCATTTTATCTTTCAAGGAAGTAATCACGGAGTTGAGCTGTATCTTGCACGCATCTGCAGCTTCTTGCAACGGCATCTTACCATGACCTTCATGAAGCGTTACAGCGCAAGTGTTGCAAATGGCGACTTTACAGTCCTTGCAAAAGAACTTCAGTTCTTCTCTTTCATGATGTTTCTTCTGACAAATTGCTGGTCGCTTTAACACAGCCTCGAAGTCTTGATCCTGAAAATGCTTCAGTGCAAGAGTTTTGTGTTCTTTATTGGTGCGTATTATGTTATGTCCTAAAATACATTCCTCGCACCAGAAAGAACAACACTGGAAACAATACAAGGTCTGGGCGCTCCGCTTGTCGCAATTTCCGCATTTCACGTTAGCTGTGCTGCACTCTTTAATTGCCAAGACATCTAGCAAACTGTTGATACGAACATTGGTGGGAAGTTCGCTGGGATTTCCGTTTCCAGGTATTTGAAACTGTCTTTTACACTCGGGGCATGTAATTTTGCCATGGAGGCCGCTCTTTCGTTGAATTCCGTTCAGGCAGTGAAGACAGAAACTGTGCAAACAAGGCAACTGCTTTGGATCAGTGAATGTACACATACACACAGAACAGGATACTTCATCATGACGATTGTGCAGCAAGGTCTGTATATCCATGGAAAAGGTCGGGAGTGTGTTTAAAATATTCTATAAAGCTTCTTGTTGGCCATGCGGTGTAATGCCTTCCAATTAAACAGAATCTCTTGCATTGTTTGACGTTTTGACGTAATATCCTGGTTTTCTTAGAACTGTTGTTCTGCTCTACAAAGCATGAACTATTGTCTGTCACAATTTTTTTCGGCAGCTAAATAATAAGACTGCATCACTTTAAAGCAGTCAAAAATCCGCACGCGACATTCATTCTGAAGTATAAAACAGGTAACGAGGCCAGGTTATCCTTTCTAGATGTGAAGCCTCTCCTTCGTTCAATGTCTCCACATGTATTTAAAAAATTATCACTTTGTTAGGACCTGCCATTCCACTGTACCAGTACATTCACGCATGTCAGTAGCTTTTTGGCTGGAGGGATGACAAGGGCGCGCACGAAGAGGGAGCAGGAAAATCATTTTCATTCTATTCTCACTGTCACGCCATCGAAAATAAAAATGAAAACCATTCAATACAGAAAGTCTAGAATCTAGGAAATGAAAGAAGATAAATATTCAAAAAACCTCGCCAAGAATCAGATCTGTGCTATATTTCATATGCGAGATATTCGGAAAAACGTTTTACCCAAATTAATAAAGCATTGTATGGAGATGCTATGTTGACGTTCATTTCAATCAAAAAATTGATTGCTATTGAAAATGAAATAAAATGTCCCTTTGAGGCGCACCAATATGGCCGCCGGAAACCAACACAAACATCTGTTTTTTTAATTTTCCTACTTATGCGTGAATTCATCGTTTGAGGAACTCATAAATATTAAAGTAATATTTATTCTGAGACAAGGAATGTTTAGATAGTGAACTTTCTTAAACTAGGAAACGTTTTTAACCCATATAGGAGCTTTCTGTCGGGCGGGAGGGGGGGGAAGGGGTACTTTAGGAATTCCGGGGTGTGGATGTGCCGCTGAAACCCTGGAACCCTTAACCAATACCAGAGCTAGTTCAGCTGAATTTTGTAATATTCATTTCCAGTCAGTTGTTTTAGCTCTCACCTCTAGAGTCAGTAACAAAGTGTATCGAGAGGAGTTTGCGAAAAGGGGAGGGGGGAGGAGGGTGGAGGGTGGGGCAAATTGATATACAGAGGGGCACACAGAAAACAGGATTAGGGAGCTAAAGCAACGACGACGGCGACGTCAACGAGAACGGCAAAAAAGAGTTAAAGGTTTAGATCGGCAAAACAACAACTCTGCACGTACATCGCGTACATTTCTTTGCCGTCACTGCACGACTACGACGTGAAAATGCCTAATTTCACATTTTGTTGAGAATGTGAACACAAGACAACGAGTTTGGTTTCTTTTCCTGAAATAGAATTAAACTCCAGAAAAAACTGCCAACATTTGACGAACTGAAAGAGATAGAATAAGCGCCATAAGGTTTGAAGCAGCGCGACTTCACTTTTTAAGTGACGTTTTCGTACCTGTCACGTTGATGTTGCTTAACCTCCCTACTGACGGAAGAACGGATGGATAAAGACCCAATCAGTTTGTGAAAGGCTGGTAACACTTAATAGCACATACGCAAACGACTGACTAACCTGAGGCTACGCGAGCCGTGCGCTGATTTTACCACCCTCCTCCATGAGGTGCTTCTTTTCAGACGGGTAGTAAAAGCTACTTTAACTCCACGGAAAGGAAAGAAGCCGACAAAAGTATCGAGTAGGTCACACCTGGCAATCGAACAGCCCGGGCTCCTGACCAACTGCGTTAATCCTTGGTCCTAGTCAGACAGATAGATAGGCAGATAGACAGACAGGCAGACGGGACAGGCTGACAGGCTAGCCTGCGAAAACAGCCCTTTCCCTTCGTTCCTCGCTGCTCAGGACGTTTTGCCAGGAGGAACGTCTCCGTCTCAGTGACATAAACTCCTTACTGATGACGTAATTATAAATCAATGTTCACATATTTAATCTGGTAGACTTGGGGTTTAGAATGCAAATTTGTTCGATTTTATGTTTCTCCTGGTCGATTTTGGTAAAGTTTTGTGTGTATTTGCGAACGAGCTCCGGCAGAACTCAAATGCTTGTTCTAGAGAAGAATATATTCTTTTAGTAAAATTCAACAAGTGGTCTATTATCAATGCTGCATTCTGATTGGTTGAGCTACTACTAGGCTATATGTTATAGCCCACTAATGGCGAAAAGCGCCGGCTTGTTCGCAGCAAAAAAGGATTAAAGTCTAGCTTTAACTAGCTAGAATTTATTCTTTATATTTTTGACCAACTAGTTGGATTTTACTAAAACAATTATTTCTCTCGCCGTCATGGCCTCTGAGTCAATAGCCTATTCGGGCTCGAGGAATAATTGTTAAATATTCAAATGGCTATTTATTTATTCAAATTAACAGACAGAGCATCCATCCTAAAGACACATATGTCCACAAGGAGGCAGATGACTTTACCCTTGAAGATCTGGAAGACATCATTTTATTCCTCGGACTTAACTACATATCCACAAAAAATAATCCAGCTTTTTTAATAACAAAGCTCGACGGTCTGTTATTTCGAAGTGCGGGCCGAGGTATTCTGGTATAGACTGCGATGAAGTCCTCTTTCCTTCGTTTCTTCTTAAACCCATTCACACCTAATCAGGCTTTTTTTCGGGGAAAGGGGAAAAAAGAACGGCGTCCTTTTCCCCTCGCCTCTAAAACAAAAAAGGAAGAAGCACCGCCTGATCGCAGGTTAAGTCACACTTCACCCACTCCACCCTTAGTAGCATCAGCATTGACCAACGCCCCTTAATGCCCGCGCAAGCAGACTCATCGTTTTAAGATTTTGTAACGGATTTCCCTTTGGCTTTTTAACCGGGGATTAACACCCTAACGATTAATATTTTGGTCTTTGCCGATTGTCAAAACTCTCGAAGTTATACCGTTGAGTCCCTTAGCAGAGAAGCTGCTGGCAGGCCACGCCCCGCGTAGCATTAACTCATTTGAAATGTTAAAAGAGAACTCAGACTGAAGAGAACTTAAAGAATCGACGTGATTCGGTTAAAAAGGGCTTGGATACACGCCGAACTGGTCACGTAATTTTACACTGGGAATTTTTGAATGAAAATTTTATCGCTCTATCTAGCCGTGTACTTTCTTTTTTAAGAAAGTACAACGAATTTTTTGTTTTAGTTTTTCCAAAATCTCTGAAATTTGTAAGGGTAAGTTATAATGAACACTAGGGTAAAAATGTATCAGGAGATAAACCAAGCAAATTTTAAAATGCGAATTGAAGTTTATTACAAATTGACATGTATTACATCATTACGCTTAGATTTTCACATTTATAGCATAATAGCCATCACACTACGATTAATACAAGGTTTTTTTTAATGGTTCTTATATCATTTGACAATTGCTGTGGTGACTTATAATTTTCACATTAACTCGAAACATTAAGAATCTACACTTTTTCAAAATCCTTTGTCGTGTATTAAATTGCCAGCAGTTTATTAGTTTTCTTCAAAAGCTAAGGAGATGGCACAAGCAGCACACGAGCGTTAGGGAAGAAGCGAAAACATCGGCCTAGAAGACTGATTTCACTCGATTCTCGCGTCTCAAGACTTGCAACTCGTCGCTTGTATCCTACTGATTCTCTAAAGAAAATTAAGCGATTGTTCGTACATATTGGCACACATTATACAAGAAACTACAAAAACAAATACACTGGTCCATTGTTTAATAAGAAGATGAAAAAATGATACACACTAAAGCGCCTTTCGGAGAAACTTTGGGCTCTTTTTGAGAGTGTCAAGTCTACCATTTAATTAATAGTACTAGAAAAGTGTACTAAGTAAAAAAGCCTGACTACTTCTGTCTGAGCAGTTTGCTATTTGAACAAGTTAAAATGCATTTACAATGAAAACCCTCCTGTAAAATATATCTACCAATTGAACACTCTTGAGGCCCGTTTCTCGAACGGCCCGGTAACTTTTGGGTCCGAAAACAATTTGAAATCAAAACCTGTTGAATTTATAGCAGCACAGTTCAGTCCGAGCTCACAAACTGGTCAATTTTACTTTGTTAACTGATACTTTCATTGTATCATCTTCAAAGTTACTGACATAAAACAGCTTTTAAGGCCCGAAACATTCTCGGGACTTTCGAGAAACGGTGCGCCACTGCCCCCCAATTTCAAGTTAAGTTTTTACGTCAGCTAATGGAAAACAGCAACAACAAGAGATTCTCCTACAGTAAACACCTACCCGAAGAACCTGCATTTTCTGGCCCAACAACAGGTTGTTACACAAATGGTAATTAGCACAAATTTAGGCTATTTGGGTTCTTAAATAGGATGTTATTTTCTGAAGAAAAACTAAAAATATATCATAGCTGAAAAGTAGTGTTTCCTTAAGAAACTAAACTACGTCCAAAATGTTTTTCTTCCGAACACATGAGTAATTGTAGATCGATTAGTAGTATATCACAATTTTAAGTAGCTGCATTTCTAAGGATAAAATCATATCATATTTGGTCAAATATCTGGATTCGATGGTTATCCTTATCACTCACAACTATCCTCCCATCACTAAGACTTGCTGTAGAAACTGGATACTTTAACGCTCCCCTCTCGCTACCTTCACTTCTAAACTTTGTAACAAACTTTCCACTCAGTTCAAATACCTGAACTCTGTGATTGTATGAATCACAGACCATTAGCAATCCTTCTTTGTCAACTGACAAATAACGGGGTCTATTGAACTGTCCATCCCTCTCCCCACGTTTTCCAAATTTAGAAATAAACTTTCCTTCAAGATCAAACATTTTAACGGAATCGTCACCATAGTCTGAGACTATAAAATATTGACCGTGTTGGATACAGTGATAGGGTTCGACCAAAGAAGCTGCTCCACCAAATTTACATAAATACTCCCCACTAGAAGAGTATATCTTGATTAATTGGTTATGGAGATCAGTAACAATAATATCACAGTTACCGTTTATTGATAAACCTGCAGGGTTTAAAAGCTGGTGATCAAGACTTCCACACTCACCAAACCTATGGAGAAACTTTCCATTTCTATCAAAGACTTGCACCCTGTGGTTTTTACAGTCTGTCACTACAATGTTACCAAGACTGTCAAAAGCGATCCCTGAAGGTTGATTAAACTCACCATCATTCTGACCCTCGCTACCAAACGATCTTAAGTGGGTACCGTCACTACTAAACACTGAAACCCTGTGGTTGAGGAGTTCAGCCACAGCAATTTCATCATGGTCATTCACTGCCACCCCCCAGGGCGCTTTAAGCATTCCAACACACTTACCTTCTAGTCCAAATGATAGCACAGGAATGTAACGCTTGGTCTGTACCTGAGCCTCAAGAGGACTGTCACGAACATTTGGCCTTTTATTCCCAGCAATTGCCTCACTGCTTGCCGTGCGTTTAACCCCTGATTTTTGCGCTTTAGATTCGTTAAAAACAATTTTTACACTACCTATACCTTCACTGTTCAACACGTTAATCAGTTTTTCACTTTTAGTGAAACTAAACCTAGGAATAAATTCAGTGTCACGGTTTCCTTGGCTTCCCTGTTCCTGTAGGATTTTATCAAATGTTTCATTGAATCCAAGAATTTCTGTACTAAAGTTTCGTTTCATCAGAGATTCAGTTCGTGCAATTGCTGATTCAATTATTTTCTTTGATTTTCAACTTCGCCTTTTTTCTGTGAAAGTGATTGAAGTGATTTTTTCGCTTGATATTCGACCGCGTTAAAAACATCCTGTTTCCTCGCTTCAATGATTGCAATCATTTGGTCTACATTCGTTTGCACTTGGCTTTTTACGTCTGCTACTTGCGCTTGAACTTCCATGCTCTTTTGGTTGAGTTGTTCGACTTCCTTTCTCTTTTCCACCATTTTATCTTTCAAGGAAGAAATCATACGGGGGGTGACAACTCTAACAAAGGCTGTTTGGGCAGTCCTACGAATAACTTTATGTCCTCCCGGAAATTTCGTCGACCCTCCCGAATTTTTCGGTGGCATTCCCCATAAATGTTTAACTTCCCAAAATTGTTTTAACAATTAAAATTAAAATTTTGATTAGCAGTTTCTTGTTAATTATGTAACTTGTTAATTATCTAAACGTAGTTATTTTTCGTTAGAGGGTATCATGTTAACACAGAAAGGCTGTCAAACTTTTTAAGTATATAAAATCGTGTTTTTTTGTTTTTTAATCACCGATGAATCAGGCGAGCAGTGAAGGGGGCAATCCCTCTAGGGGGGTCTGGGGGCATGCTCCCCCAGAAAATTTTGAAATCTTGGTCCCTCTGAAACGCCATTCTAGTGTTCTGAGAGGACAAATTCTGTCCAAAATGTTCTCGAAGTCAATTGTCCTTTCATTTGAAAATTTCAGAACAACTGTCGAAATCTGAAATTTTCCTATCCCGAACGCATATTGATCGGGATTCGGGATTTTCGAGCAAAATCGGAAGGACCCCGACGAGATCAGGATGATTAAAGAGTCTTCACAGACATACAACTTTTTATGGCCTCATTTGTGTTTAACAAGGTTAAATGAGTTTCGTTTTTTTCTTACATACTCCTTACGTACTTCTTTCAAGTTTTCCAGTATGCAATCAGTGGAATGTGCTCTTAAAACTCGTTAACGTGCAGCGTAAAAATACCCCTGAACTACTGAATGATGGGATCTGGTGTGAACTGATAGTATGTGCCTTGCACCGGTACGGTTATTGTGTCAATCCGCTGGGGATTGCACGAGGTCAATCCCACTCGAACTTCATGCTATTTTAGTTGGAAACGTTGCTGATTGGTCTTTTCATATCATGGGGAGTTCAGCCGTTTTCAAGCGCATACACTGGGTGCATATCACTGTACATATATTGTTTGATAACATGTAATATCAAATCTTTGCTCAATGTCCCGAAAATATCTCATATTTCCCGCAAAATTTCCCAGGTTTCCCGATTCCCGGCAAAATCTCCAGATTCCCGGAATGTATTTGTTTCTCTCCCGAAACAGCCCTTGTTAGAGCTGTCACCCCCCGTAAATCATGGAGTTGATCTGTATCTTGCACGCATCTGCAGCTTCTTGCAAGGGCATCTTACCATGACCTTCATGAAGCGTTACAGCGCAAGTGTTGCAAATGGCGACTTTACAGCCCCTGCAAAAGAACTTCAGTTCTTCTTTTTCATGATGTTTCTTCTGACAAATTGCTGGTCGCTTTAACACAGCCTCGAAGTCTTGATCTTGAAAATCCTTCAGTAGCAGCGTTTTGTGTTCTTTATTAGTGCGTATTATGTTATGTCCTAAAATACATTGCTTGCACCAGAAAGAACAACACTGGAAGCAATATAATGTCTGGGCACTCCGCTTGTCGCAATTTCCGCATTTCACGTTAGCTGTACTGCACTCTTTAATTGACGAGACATCTAGCAAAATGTTGATACGAACATTGGTGGGAAGTTCGCTGGGATTTCCACTTCCAGGGATCTCAAACTGTCTTTTACACTCGGGGCATGTAATTTTGCCATGGAGGCCGCTCTTTCGTTGAATTCCTTTGAGGCAGTGAAGACAGAAACTGTGCAAACAAGGCAACTGCTTTGGATCAGTGAATGTACACATACACACAGAACAGGATACTTCATCATGAAGATTGTCCAGCAAGGTCTTTATATCCATGGAAATGTTCGGAAGTGAGTTTGAAATACTCTATAAAGCTTGTTGTTGGAGATATTATCCAACCTACATAATCATGCATAATGCCTTCTGACACCTTAATTAAACAGAATCTCTTGCATTGTTTGACATTTTGACGTAATATCCTGTTTTTCTTAGAACTGTTCATTCTCGTTCCCAGACCTTCGATCCTTTTGTTCAGCGTCAGGGATCGATCCCGGACACTGACCATCAAAAATAAAAATGCAAACTATTCAATACAGGAAGTCCAGAATCTAGGAAATGAAAGAAGATAAATATACAAAAATCCTCGCCAAGAATCAGGTCTGTGCGTTATTTCAGGTGCGAGATATTCGGAAAAGGTTTTACGCAAATTTGTAAAGCTTTGTATGGAGACGCCATGTTGGTGTCCCTTTGAGTGACACAAATATGGCGGCCGGAAGCCAAAACAAACATCTGTTTATGAGTTGTGCTACTAATGCGTGAATTTATCGCTTGAGGAACTCATAAAGATGAATTTAATATTTGTCTTGAGACAAGGAACAGCTAGGAACGTAGCAAAATCTCCAAAAATAGGCAACGTTAACCCACATAAGTCATGTTTTTGCGCGAAAGCTCACCTGGTATTTGATTGATGTTTAAATAATAAGGACCAGTATTTCACGGCCTCGGGCATTTGATATTTAAGGACTATTTTAAAGGCTTAGTCGGAATCATCAATTGGTTCTAGTG
>CALNXK010000006.1:6637500-6715000 GCA_942486035.1 Porites lobata | reverse complement strand
GTGATTAATGTCAAGAACAATGTTATGCTTATAATTTTCACACATTCAGAATCTACACTTTTTAATAATCTTTTGTCATGTAATAAATTGCCAGCAGTTTCTAACTTTCAGTCAAAAGTTAAGGAGATAGAACATGTAGCACACGAGTGTCAGGCAAGAAGCGAAAACATCGGCCGACAAGACTGATCTCACTCGATTCTCATGACGTCTCATGACTTGTAACTCGCCGATTGTACCCTACTGATTCTCTGGAGAAAATTAAACTATTGTTCGCACTCTATTGTTCTACATATTGGCACACATTATACAAGTAACTACAAATTAAAACAAATACACTGGTCCATTGTTTAATAAGTAGATGAAAAAATGATACACACTAAAACGCATCCGAGAAACTCTGTGCTCTTTTGAAAGTATCAAGCCTACCATTTAATATTACTAGAAAAGTAAGTAAAAAGCCTGAAACTGGTCTACTTCTGTCTGAGCAGTTTAGTACAAAAATGTGAACCAGAGGCTGGTTTTGCTATTGAACAAGTTAAAATGTGTTAAAAATGAAAATCCTCCTGTTAAATATATCTACCAATCGAATACTCCTGCGACCCGTTTTTCGAAAGGCCCAGTAACTTTTTGGGTCCAAAAAAATTTTGAAGTCAAAACCTGTTGAATTTATAGCAGCACTGTTCCGTCCGAGCTAACAAACCGGTCAATTTTGCTTTGTTAACTGATACTTTCATTGCATCATCTTCAAAGTTATTGACACTTTAATCAAATGCAAACGCAGCAAGCATAAAAACAGCTTTTAAGGCCCGAAACATTCTCGGGACTTTTCAAAAAACAGGCCATTGACCCGCAATTTCCCTGAGTTAAGTTTGTACATAATAATATGAGTAAGGTCAGCTGAGAGAAATCAGCAACAACAAGAGATGTATCCTGCAGTATAAAAACCTGCCCGAAGCTGAGTCTGCATTATCCCAAGTTAGCCTAAACAGGTTCTTGCATAAATGTTAATTACAACAAATTTAGACTATTTTACTAGGTTCTTAAGTGGGATGTTATTTTCTAAAAGAAAAACATCCCTTGTAGCTAAGAGTATTAAGTGGTATATTCAGCTTGTTGCCTAGGTAAGACTGTAAATGCCATTACAAATTGCCATTTGGAATAATAAAGCACACAATGTCTCCAAAGAGGATCCTGAATATTGTCCAAGTATTCAAAATTTATGTTTGTAGATTTTAACTAAAGAACCTGTTTCAAATTTTAAGCTTACCTTACACGTTCGTAAAAACCAGGTTCTTAGTCGAGGGTTTTATTGCTTTAATGTATGCATGAAAGTTCAAGAAACTAAACTACGTCGAAAATGTTTTTCTTCTGGAAACATGAGTAATTGTAGATCAAAAGTAGATCACACTTTAAGTAACTGCATTTCTATTGATAAGATCATATCATATTTGGTCAAATATCTGGATTCGATCGTTTTTCACATCACTCACGACTATTCTTCCATCACTAAGACTTGCTGTAGAAACTGGATAATTAAACTCGCCTTTCCCGCTACCTTCACTTCCAAATTTTGTAACAAACTTTCCACTCAGTTCAAATACCTGAACCCTGTGATTCCCTGCATCACAGACCATTAGTAATCCTTGTTTGTTAATTGACAAATAACAGGACTCATTAAACTCTCCATCCTTGTTCCCCTGTTTTCCAAATTTAGAAATAAACTTTCCCTCGAGATCAAACATTTTAATGGAATCGTCACCATAGTCTGAGACTATAAAATATTGACTGTGTTGGATACAGTGATAGGGTTCAACCAAAGCCCCTGCTCCACCAAATTTTCTTAAATACTCCCCACTAGAAGTGAATATCTTGATTAATTTGTTTTCTCTGTCAGTAACAACAATATGACCGTTGCCGTTTATTGATAAACCTTCAGGGTTTTTAAGCTTGTGAAGAGTTCCATATTTGCCAAACTTACGAAGAAACTTACCATTTCTATCAAAGAGTTGCACCCTGTGGTTATAACAGTCTGCCACTACAATATTGCCAACACTATCAAAAGCAATCCCTGAAGGCTGTTTAAACTCACCATTTTTCTGACCCTCCCTACCAAACGATCTTAAGTGGGTACCGTCGCTACTAAACACTGAAACTCTGCTGTTGCAGAGCTCAGTCACAGCAATTTCATCACGATCGTTCACTGCCACCCCCAAGGGATATTTAAGCATTCCAATAGACTTACCTTCTTGTCCAAATGACAGCACAGGTCTATAACTCCTGGTTTGTAAGTGAGCCTTAAGAGGACTGTCGGGAACATTTGCCCCTTCATTCCCACTAATTACTTTACTACTTTCTTTACCTTTGGCTTCTGATTGTTGCGATTTAGTTTCGCTAAAAACAGTTTTTACATTACCTATACCTTCACTGTTTAACACGTTACTCAATTTTTCACTTTTGGTGAAACTAAACCGAGGAATACATTCATTATCACGGTTTCCTTGGCTTTCCTGTTCCTCTAGGATTTTATCAAATGTTTCATTGAATCCAAGGATTTCTGTACTAAAGTTTCGTTTCATCAGAGATTCAGTTTGTTCAATTGCTGATTCAATTATTTTCACTTGATTTTCAACTTTGCCTTTTTTCTGTGAGAGTGTTTCAAGTGATTTTTTCGCTTGTTCATCGACCGCATCAAAAACAGTCTTTTTCCTCGCTTCGATGATTGAAATAATTTGGTCTACATCCGTCTGTACTTGGCTTTTTACGTCGGCTACATGAGCTAGAACTTCCATGCTCTTTTGGTTGAATTTTTCGAGTTCCTTTTGTTTCTCCAGTGCTTTATCTTTTAAGGATTTAGTCATGTAATTAATTTGTGTCTTTCGGGCATTTGCAGCTTCTTTCAAGAGCATTTTGCCGTGGCCTTCGTGAAGTGTTACAACACAAGTGTTGCAAATGGCGACTTTACAATCTTTGCAAAAGAATTTCAACTCCTCTTTGTCATGAAGTTCTTTCTGACAAAATGCTGGTCGCTTTAACACGGCCTCGATGTCTTGATCTTGAAAATCTTTCAGTAGCAGTGTTTTGTGTTCTTTATTGGTGCGTATTATGTTATGTCCTGAGATACATTCTTCGCACCAGAAAGAACAACACTGGAAGCAATATAAGGTTTGGGCGCTCCGCTTGTCACAGTTTCCGCATTTTACGTTAGCTGTACTGCACTCTTTAATTGCCAAGACATCTAACAAACTGTTTATGCGAAAATTGGTGGGAAGTACGCTGAGATTTCCACTTCCAGGGATCTCAAACTGTCTCCTGCACTCGGGGCATGTAATTTTGCCATGGACGCCGCTCGTTCGTTGAATGCCATTCAGGCAGTTGAGACAGAAACTGTGCAAACAAGGCAACTGCTTTGGATCAGTGTATGTACACATACACACAGAACAGGATAACTCATCATGAAGATTGTCCAGCAAGGTCTTTACATCCATGGAAAAGATGGGGGAACAAAGGTGGAAATCCTGCAAGCTTCTTTGTCCTTGTTGTTAGCGATTTAACAGGCAGCGGCGTTTTGAGAGAACGCACCCTAGCTACTGCCTTGAGAAAGACTAAATATTAATATTTATTTATCAACCAATCAAACAGAGCTGGTTGCATTTTTTGACATTTTGACAAATATCCTCTTAGCTAGGATTGTTAATCTGCTCTACAAAGCATGAACTATTGACTGCCGCATTATTTTTCATTGCTTTACTAAGACAGATCACTTTGCAGTGGTCAATACTCCAGTTTTCCTTTGTCAATGTGAAGCCTTTCCTTTTGATTTTCTTTGCTCTGGGTGTCTATGTTTTTGAAAATGTCTTCACTTCAAACATTTCAGTGCTAAGTAATTCCAAGCAGACGTCTCATGCGCACTGTTCCATGTTTCTGATCTATTCGAAGATAAAGACGATATGCAATGGGCGTGGAACTTGATGTTCAATGAAGTATGTGATAAACACGTAGGTTTTAAAAAGATAAAAATCCGTAGCAAGTGCAACCCATGGATAACTAACGAAATAAGAAGAAAGATGAGTTATAGGTACAAGCTCTTTACGTCCGCCGTGCGCACCAAGGACGTAACAGCCTGGGCTAAGTACAAAAAGGTCCGAAATGAAATAACAACTCAAGACATGTGCGAAAGCAAGCTTTTTCCGCGAAAACACTGATTCGGCGAAGTCCACTGCTGCGTACTTGAAAGTACTCTCCGAAGCAACGTATCCAAAGAGGAGACCCGAGATTGGCCCATGTTACGAAAAATTGTATTGCGTGACTAGCGTGACTTTCTAGAAGCTTCGCGAGAGTTCGCAGTTTGTTTATTTTAGGATCTTGTGTAAGCGTTTCTAAAGTCAGTATATTTTGTAATCTTTCTATAATTAGACTATTGGAATGTTCTAGAACTTTATTGTAAAAGTATATAAGTAGGCAAGCTCGAGTTAAGTTTTAACAACAGGCGCGGATCCACACCGGTTTCCACCGTTTAACGAAAATCGGTCGGATTTTTCTTAATAAACTATATTTTAATATAAAAACTTTCCAAGTTGAAATCTAGCCAATATCCTGTCTGGATGAATCGGAAAACCAGGAAAGAGGACTTTAGGGAGTTAAAATCCGAAAAATTCCCCGTGGGAGCATGCCCCCGGACTCCCCTGAAAGCTTGCGCTATCGGCGCTCGGTTTGGGAAATCGGTCATTAGTTATCGTAGATCCGCGTCGGAACTAGTTTTCACAAGCGAAGAGAGTTTGACGTTAGTCGTGTTTAGTCAAGTGTGACGAAGACGTGTTTATTCAAGTTGGCGGAGGCCGTGTAAGTTTACCAAGTTAATTGAAGTTGGCGGAGGCCGTGTAAGTTTATCAAGTTAATTGAAGTTGGCGGAGGCCGTGTAAGTTTAACGAGTTACGTGGTGTTGTGGAGTTTTACTCAGTGGAAACTACGTTCATTTTTGGAATAAATCTTCTTGTTGCTGTTCCGACAACCCTGCGTTCAGTTTAGTTTGCAGCTACCCGTCCTCTAAAAGATCACCCGTGTAACAGCCCAATAAGACGGGAATATAATACTCTCGCTGTACTTGACGAAGAAAAAGCAAACCCGATAAATACCGTCTTTGCTACAGTAGGAACTAGCCTTTCAAGAAACACCGTCTGTCCACTAGTAGAAACAGGACATGATCCTACACTGAGACAAACAATTTCTACCTTCTCAATTTCGGAGGAGTCCATATCCAGAAAAATCAAGGCCATTAAACCTAACAAGGCCAGTGGGCCAGACGGAATAACCCCCTAAATTATTGCTGTTACCTGAGCCTGCGGTAGTCCTATCACTCACCAAGCTATACTCGACAAGTGTCAACAATGGTGAAGTTTTTAAACAATGGAAAATAGCTCACTTGTGCCCAGTTTCTAAAAAGGACGATCCAGCTGACAGAAGTAATTATAGGCCTATATCTTAATTAGCGTGCCAAGTAAAATCTTAGAATCTTGTGTATCTGACACAACATTAGGTCATGTCGTGGAAAACGGACTTCTCACTTAGAGGCAATGGGCCTACCGCAAGGGCCATTCGACGCAATTATTACTTGCTCATCTCACGGAATCCTGGAGATAAGCTATTGATAACAATTTAGTAGTTGCCACAGCCTTCGTAGATTTCCGCAAAGCCTTCCTTGTGTCTCTCATGTATCCTATGGAGTATCCTACTTCTTAAATTGAAGCATAAATTTGGGATTGAGGGCAATTTCTCCTATCTTGGATCACCGATTACCTAAATCATCGGTCACAAATTACAATTGTGAACTCTACTCTAGACAACTAGAATTGGGTAAACTTATGTTTTCTCTTAACCATTCTCTTTTGCCTTCAAAGTTCAACAATTATTTTTCTTTAAACAAACAAGTCCATAGTTATGCCACTAGACACGCGAACGATTTTCACCTTCCTTTTTGTAGAACAAACCTTCTTATTTTTTCTGTCAGTTTCCAAGGACCTACTTATTATAACTCTATAGAACATGATATTAAAGAATCTAATTCTCTCCACTTATTCAAAACGAAATTGAAAAAAAAAATGTATATGAATTATTAGTTATAAATCTTTTAGTAAATAGTTATATTTCTTCACATGTCTGATATTATTTTTATACTTATTGTTACATGTACTATACCTTACATTTTGTCAACTCAGTCTATGTAATTAGTTAATTTATACTTACCTTCACTGTATCTTACTTTTGATCCTGGCCTTACTGTTACTGTTAACTTTATTTTTACTCTGAGGGAGCCCAATGTCTATAAGCCCCATGGTTTCTTTTTGGGCTTCCTCGCCACTTTCATTTGCTTTTGTGTAACTGTCTTGTTTTATCGTTATTTGTATTTTGTGGTAAATCAAATAAAGTTATAAGTTATACTCAATCGGTGAACTGAACGTGACCTGCGGTACCCCTCAAGGATCGGTTCTGGGTCCAGTTTTGTTTAGGTTGTACACCAATGACAAGCCAGCGAGTGTGGTTTCTAGCACCCTATACCTGTACGCTGGCGATTGGGAATTTACAGTTTTGTATTGGATCGACTGTTGATGAAGCATGCAGTCTACCGAACAAAGCCCTCGATGAACTTAACAAATGGTGCATGGCCAACTCTTTAACACCACACTCAGCAGAACGTGAAGCAGTGCTGTTCAGTGATTTTATTCGCTGATGATACCAATTTATTTATGTCCCATAAAGATCCTGTCTACCTGGCAGCCTCACTCAATTCCGAACTTAATAAATTATCCACTTGGTTTAAGGAAAACAAACTCTCCTTAAACCTGAAGAAAACAAACTTTATGTTATTCAAGCCTAGACAGAAAAGGTATCATTTTCCAATGCAAATATGCATAAATGAACAGAGAATCGAACATGTTAAGGAAACGGTCTTCCTCGGTGTAGTCCTTGATGAACATCTATCTTGGAAACCGTACATTTCTCATGTAGCTCGTAAAATCTCGAAATCAATAGGTGTCATTAATAGAGCAAGATTTTTTCTACCTAAACCGTGTCTAAAAACTCTTTATTATTGTTTAGTTTATCCTTATCTTCATTATTGTATTATTGTTTGGGGATCTACGTACAAAACCAATCTTCGCCGTCTTGCCTCTTTGCAAAAGCGAGTTATCAGAATTATTTCTAAATCAACTTTCGATTCTCATTCAGACCCTATTTTCAAAGAATTAGAGCTACTAAAACTTTCCGATATTAGACAACTAGAATTGGGTAAACTTATGTTTTCTCTTAACCATTCTCTTTGGCCTTCAAATTTCAACAATTATTTTTCTTTAAACAAACAAGTCCATAGCTATGCCATTAGACACGCGAACGATTTTCGCCTTCCTTTTCGTAGAACAAACCTTCGTAAATTTTCTGTCAGTTTCCAAGGACCTACTTATTATAACTCTATAGAACATGATATTAAAGAATCTAATTCTCTCCACTTATTCAAAACGAAATTGAAAAAAAAATTATATATGAATTATTAGTTATAAATCTTGTAGTAAATAGTTATATTTCTTCACATGTCTGATATTATTTTTATACTTATTGTTACATGTACCATACCTTACATTTTGTCAACTCAGTCTATGTAATTAGTTAATTTTTACTTACGTTCATTGTATTTTACTTTCGATCCTGGCCTTACTGTTTACTCTGAGGGAGCCCAATGTCTATAAGCCTCATGGTTTCTTTTTGGGCTTCCTCGCCACTTTCATTTGCTTTTGTGTAACTGTCTTGTTTTATCGTTATTCGTATTTTGTGGTAAATCAAATAAAGTTACAAAAGTTACAAAGCTTCTACGTAGGATCATTCATTGGTCCATACCCAGTGATCGTCATTGGTAATGAAACGATTTCATGGGTATGTCACGCAGGGCTGTTGGGCATTACAAAAGACCACAAGCTTACGTGGACAAAGCATCTTACAGAATTAAAGAAAAACTTTTTCAACAATCTCAATTAACTTGCTAAGAAAGTGCTCTTTCCTGAGAAGAAAATCTCTTCTAGACTTATATTTCCAGACGATTCTCCCTTCGTTGACTTACGGAATTACCCTAGGCAAATTGCAATAACTGTGACCACATTATATCCCTGCAAGCGTTGCACTGCAGAGCTGGAAAGATAATTTTTAATTTGCCTTGGGATACACCATCGGAAACAGTCATGGAAGTTACACAGTGGGACTTACTTTATGATACGTATAAATTAAGTCTTGTGAAATTCTTTTATAGCATTGCCTGTGACAACACACCCTATTTGATGCAGAATTTAGTTACTTGGAGAGAGAGTCCATATAACCTAAGGGGAAATAATAAGGCTGTTGTTTCACGATTTTCTACAAATTTTATGAAACATGCCCCATGCAGTGTGGAGGTGCCGTACTATGGAACTTTTTTTCCGATCATTTTAATAACTCTTGTAATTTTAAAAAGTTTTCCAGTAAAGTGAAAAGGGATCCGAATAATTTCAACAGTCTATCGTTCCAGTCGGTACCCAAGAGGTTATCTAATTTTTAAATTTAAACTTTTTAATCTGTGAATTTTTACGTAATTTTAAAATCTCAAATTTTAATCTTTATTTTTAACGTTTAATGTGCTTTTTTTAATTTTTAAATATACAGTAGTTAGATCAGAATGATTATATTTTTTAGTATACACGACCCCTCAAGCAATTTACTGCTTTTATTCTGATCGTGTTTAAATAAAGGATATTCATTCATTCATTCACTTGTATTAAACACTGTCACTTTGTTAATAGGAGACACAATCATATAGTAGGGGCGTAGCTAGCTTTTCGACTAGTTGTAGGCCTGGCTGCCTTTCATTTCCACTTACATATCCTGAAGATTGTGCGCCTGACTAGTATTGACTAGTACTGATGACGGGTTTGAAATTTTGATATTCGAAAGGCCTTTGATTCAATTGATTATTCGATTTCACTGGAGAAAGTTGAGTTTTACGAAGTCTCTGATAGGGAACTGATGTGATGTAAGTCCTATCTTACTGCGCGAAAACAACAACGTTTCGTAAATAGACATTTATTTTGTGAAAGAAACGTACCCTGTGGAGTTCCTCAAGGGTCTATTCTTGGTCCCCTGATATTCCTCATTTGTATAAATGACTTACCAAATTGCTTACAATTTTCTACCCCCTGTTTATATGCGGACGATACACAAATCTTTGCCTCTAGTACTGATGCAAATGTTTTTGCTAATAATGTCAATTCTGAGCTACAAAACCTTCGTGATTGGCTTACAGTTAATAGGCTCTAATTCCACCCTTTAAAAACTAAGTTAATGCTCATTGGTTCGACATATAACTTAAATATAAAATCTAAACGGATTTATCTTCTTTATCCATTACTTGTGGAAATCAACTGAAAGGATACATTGCAAAAAATTCAAAACCGTGCGGGAAGGGTCATCACCGGTGCTTCATATGACATTAGATCGGTAGGTGTGCTTGATAATTTGAAATAAAAAAACCTCGAAACCAGGCGCTCACGTATAAAGGATACCATAATGTACAAAATCCTGAATCATCAATCTGCTCCCATTTGACAGCCTCCTTTACAAAACTCAACGATACTAACATCAACTATAATCTTAGGAATGTTGAAACTTATCTAACACTTCCAAAGCCAACCACTAATTTCCTCAAAAGTAGTTTTAAGTGTAGTGGTGCAATGCTGTAGAATAATTTTTCCTCAGTGAGGCAAAAATCAAAATTTTTTAATTTAAAAATGCAAACTTTTGAAAAAGCAAACTTGCTTCTTTGCCTTCTGCTGGATCGCTCTGATTCATTAATTTGTATTATTATTCATTCAAAATATTTCCCCGATTCTGATTGGCTAAAAGCATCCGCATAATTCACCATAACCAGTTTCTGAGGACCAAATTTGGAAGAATTTTGTGTTTAACTAAGAAATGAGGGCAAAAATGCAGCGTTCGTGAAGGTTAAGGCACCGTTAACCGAGAAAACCTGGGGACGAGGTTAAGTTGTTTTGCTTGTGAAATAGAAAAACGGCGGACATTTCACTCGCTTCAAGAAAAAGAACTAGGCGTAAAACTAACCAAAAACATGGCAAGAACAGCAAGCAGACAACTCGAAGGGCGACATCTGCTATTTGGAGAATATTTGCGGAGCTGGACAAACCTAAACATGCACTATCAAAGATGAACTTAACATCGATGGATCGATGGAGGAAAGAATGCTTTAGCCATGTATTTAACCCCTTTGGAAAAATGCCAATTTTTCGACTTTTTGAACTTCTTGTTTTTAGAGCCTAGAAAGGAGGTTTTTCATTCTAGAATATCGTAAAAAACATTTTCCTGGCCTATATTGCCTAAAAAAAGTTGGAAATATGGCAATTTTTGGACCAAAACCATGGGTTGACTCCCTTTGGAAAAATGACAAGTTTTCGATTTTTTGAACTTCTTGTTTTTATAGCCTAGAAAGGCGTTCTTTCGTTCTAGAATATCGTAAAAGACATTTTCCTGGCCTATATTGCCTAAAAAAAAAAGTTGGAAAAATGGCTATTTCTTGACCAAAACCATGGGTTAACCCCTTAGGAAAAATGTCAATTTTGCGACTTTTTGAACTTCTTCTTTTATAGCCTAGAAAAAAGTTTTTTGTTCTAGAATATCGAAAAAGACATTTTCCCGACCTATACTGCCTAAAAAAAAAATTAGAAAAAATGGCCATTTTTGGACGAAAACCATGGGTTAACTCCTTTGGAAAATTGTCAATTTTTAGCCTTTTTGAACTTTTTGTTTTTATAGTCTAGAAAGGCGTTTTTTCGTTCTAGAATATCGTAAAAGACATTTTCCTGGACTAAATTGCCTAAAAAAAAAAGTTGGAAAAATGGCTATTTCTTGACCAAAACCATGGGTTACCCCATTTGGAAAAATGTCAATTTTCCGACTTTTTGAACTTCTTGTTTTTATAGCCTAGAAAGGGTTTTTTTTTGTTCTAGAATATCGTAAAAGAACTTTTCCTGGCCTATATTGAGTAAAAAAAAATTGGAAAAATGGCCATTTTTGGACCAAAACCATGGGTTAACTCCTTTGGAAAATTGTCAATTTTTAACCTTTTCGTTTTTATAGCCTAGAAAGGCGTCTATTTGTTCTAGAATATCGTAAAAGAACTTTTCCTGGCCTATATTGCCGAAAAAAAAAAGTTGGAAAAATGGCCATTTCTAGACAAAAGCCATGGGTTAATCTCTTTGGAGAAATGTAAATTTTCCGACTTTTTGAACTTCTTGTTTTTATAGCCTAGAGAGGCATTTTTTCGTTCTAGAATATCGTAAAAGACATTTTCCTAGACTATATTGCCTAAAAAAAAAAGTTGCAAAAATAGCTATTTCTTGACCAAAACAATGGGTTACCCCATTTGGAAAAATGTCAGTTTTCCGACTTATAGAACTTCTTGTTTTTATAGCCTAGGAAGGGTCTTTTTTGTTCTAGAATATCGTAAAAGAACTTTTCTTTGTCTATATTGCCTAAAAAAAAAGTTGGAAAAAAGCAAATTTATGCAACAGGATAAATTAAAGTTAATGTGATAACCATAAACCCGCCTTTACCAGTAATGGAACCAGCTCACTTCCTTTCAGGGGTTACTTCCTGCATGTCACCCCTGTCACACTAATTGTTTCGCTCAGCCAATTAGATGCCAGCTATCACATGAACAGTTGATGCCTATATTTTCGCGCCTAGCTCAGCAAAATAGCACTTCATATTCTTCTCTTCGTCGAACAAAATCCCATCCCACCCTCCCTTATCACTGTTTGATTCTGTCTGCTGGTTTTCCTAAGGTTTTATAAATGAGGTCCTTTCTCTCGCTTAAAAGTTAAGCAGCTCCTTGTACTTTTTGCAGTCATAAGAACTACTGATCTTTGTTGTTTATACTTTGAATCAATTGGTAATTATCAAGAAGATATGGCAGAAAAGAGGTGAGGTTTCTGCTGAGGGGAATCATTCTACCAGGCATCCCAACATGCTTGTGCACTTAGTTACTTTTGGCCTTATTTTGATTATTAAGTTCATAAAAGTTTAATTGTCATTTACTTACAACTTGTATTATTATATTTTCGTCTAACCTCTCTCCCTCGAGGTTCATGTTAAGTGTCTGGCACTGCTTTCGGGAGGGTTCAGGTCTTCCTCAAAAATAATTGAGGGTTTTTCCTGACGGGCAGCAGACACGCATTTCTAACTTAAATTAGTGATGATATCTGTATTGAGAGTTGTTGGCAATTAATAAACATGGGTTCGGGATGAAGTGCTCCCATACAGGTCACACTTTGCGCCATAGACTCTTGTTACTCCTTAAACCGGGGAATTAGACATCTAGAGAGGTCGTTCCATCTCTCCAGTACCCAAGGGGGATTATCACCTCCACTCACAACCTTGGGGGATTATCAACCCCTAGAGAGGATTATCACCTCTCACTATCCTGGGGGATAATCACCCCCTAGAGAGGATTATCACCTCTCACTAACCTGGGGGATTATCAACCCCTAGAGAGGATTATCCTCTCTAGGGGTTACCCAAGGGGGATTATCACCTCCACTCACAACCTTGGGGGATTATCAACCCCTAGAGAGGATTATCACCTCTCACAATCCTGGGGGATAATCACCCCCTAGAGAGGATTATCACCTCTCCCTTTGTAGATTTCGGACTGTTACACCAATATGTAGAGAAAAGTGACCTGCTGTCCGTATTTGGAGTACTTCATCCCTTACCCCTTTTCCCCACAATAATTCTGGTCTAGTTTACTTGCTTTTATCTAAGGGGTTATGGGTTTAGGCTCGATTTCCACCGTCTCCCGGGTCCGGTCTTTGATCCTCCCCGAAGAGAGACGGCTGGACGCGTGACCCGTTGACCTTGTCTGTGACGTAATTGAAAAATTGATAATTTACGCGTCTCCGATATCACTGGAAGTGAAACCGGTCTCCAATTTTCTTATTTATTTCGCTCAAAATTACATCAAGCGTTCCGTTACCCACCCGAATGACTTTCGAAATAGTTTTTTTGGTACATTTCCCTACATTTTGAAAAAGATTCTTCGGTACATTTCTGTACATGGCGACATGTAGTTAATTTTCTTTGATCTTCGAATATTGGTTACGTCTTCGGTGGGTCGAAATCGCCTCGCCATGCGATGGATCAAAGAAGCAGGGAAGGAAGGACTTTCTGTTTTGATGTGATAATTTCTGCGACATTCTTTGCCAGACGAAAATCTGCAGGCGGTAACATGATTGGCTTAAACCAACAAACGAAATCGCACGCGTCCAGCCGCTCATTCGGGGGATGAGTATCGAGCCTATTATGGGTTAAGAGCATTAATGGCTATTTTTAGACCAAAACCGTGGGTTAACCCCTTTGTAAAAATTTCAATTTCTTAAATTTTTGAACTTCTTGTTTCTATAGCCTAGAAAGGCGTTTTTTCGTTCTTGAATATCCTAAAAGACATTTTAGTGGCGTATATTGCGTAAAAAAAAAATTGGAAAAATGGCCACTTTTGGACTAAAACCATGACTTAACCCCTATGGGAAAATGTGAATTTGTCGACTTTTTGAACTTCTTGTTTTTATAGCCTAGAAAGGCGTTTTTGTCGTTCTAGAATATCATAAAAACATTTTTCTGGCCTATATTGGCTAAAAAAAATTGAAAAAATGGCCTTTTTTGGACTAAAACCATGGGTTAACTCTATTGGAAAAATGTCAATTTTTAGCCTTTTTGAATTTCTTGTTTTTATAGCCTAGAACAACGTTTTTTCGTTCTAGAATATCGTAAAACAACTTTTTCTGGCCTATATTGCCTAACAAAAAAAGTTGGAAAAAAGGCCACTTTTGGAGCATAACCATGGGTTCACTCCGCTAAAAAAATGTGAATTTTTCAACTTTTGGAACTTGTTTTTTTTGTAGCCTAGAAAGGCGTGTTTTCGTTCTAGAATATCGAAAAATACATTTTGCTGGCCTATATTGCCTAAAAAAAAAGTTGGAAATATGGCAATTTTTGGACCAAAACCATGGGTTAACCCCTTAGGAAAAATGTCAACTTTTCGACTTTTCTAACTTCTTGTTTTTATAGCCTAGAAAGGAGTTTTTTCGTTCTAGAATATCGGAAAAGACATTTTCCTTGCCAATATTGCCTAAAAAAAAAAGTTGAAAAAAATGGCCATTTTTAGACCAAAACCATGGGTTAACCCCATTGGAAAAATGTCAATTTTTCGACATTTTGAACTTTTTGTCTTTATAGCCTAGAAAGGGGTTTTTTCGTTGTAAAATATCGTAAAAGACATTTTCCTTGCCTATATTGCCTAAAAAAAAAAGTTTGGAAAAATGGCCATTTTTTTTACCAAAACCATGGGTTAACCCCTTTGGAAAAAAGTCAATTTTTCGACTTTTAGAACTTTTTGTTTCTATAGCCTAGAAAGGAGTTTTTTCGTTGTAAAATATCGTAAAAGACATTTTCCTGGCCTATTTTGCCTAAAAAAGAAGGTTAAAAAAAAATAACCATTTTTGGACCAAAACCATGGTTTAATCTTTTTGGAAAAATGTCAATATTTCGACTTTTTGAACTTCTTGTTTTTATAGCCTAGAAAGGAGTTTTTTCGTTCTAGAATATCGTAAAAGACATTTTCCTTGCCTATATTGCCTAAAAAAACAGGTTGGAATAATGGCCATTTTTGGACAAAAACCATGAGTTAACCCATTTGTAAAAATGTCAATTTTTCGACTTTTTTAACTTCTTGTTTTTAAAGCCTAGAAAGGAGTTTTTTCGTTGTAAAATATCGTAAAAGACATTTTCCTTGCCTATATTGCCTAAAAAAAAAAGTTGAAAAAATGGCCATTTTTGGATCAAAACCATTTATTAACCCCTCTGGAAAAATGGCAATTTTTCGACTTTTTGGAAAAAAACCATGAGTTAACCCTTTGTAAAAATGTCAACTTTTCGACTGTTTTAACTTCTTGTTTTTATAGCCTAGAAAGGAGTTTTTTCGTTGTAAAATATCGTAAAAGACATTTTCCTTGCCTATATTGCCTAAAAAGAAAAGTTGAAAAAAATGGCCTTTTTTGGACCAAAACCACGGGTTAACCCCTTTGGAAAAATGTCAATATTTCGACTTTTTGAACTTTGTGTTTTTATAGCCTAGAAAGGAGCTTTTTCGTTGTAAAATATCGTAAAAGACAGTTTCCTGGCCTATATTGCCTAAAAAAAAAGAAAATTGGAAAAATAGCCATTTTTGGACCAAAACCATGGGTTAACCCCTTTTGAAAAATCACAATTTTTTGACTTTTTGAACTGCTTGTTTTTATAGCCTAGAAAGGAGTTTTTTCCTTCTAGAATATCGTAAAAGACATTGTCATTGCCTATATTGGCTAAAAAAAAGGTTGGTATAATGGTCATTTTTGGACAAAAACCATTAGTTAACCCCATTGTAAAAATGTCAATTTTTCTACTTTTTTAACTTCTTGTTTTTAAAGCCTAGAAAAGAGTTTTTTCGTTCTAGAATATCGCAAAAGACATTTTCGTTCCCTATATTGCCTAAAAAAAAGTTGAAAAAAATGGCCGTTTTTGGATCACAACCATGGGTTAATCCCTCTTGAAAAATGTCAATTTTTCAACTTTTTGGAAAAAAACCATGAGTTAACCCCTTTGTAAAAATGTCAACTTTTCGACTGTTTCAACTTCTTGTTTTTTATAGCCTAGAAAGGAGTTTTCTCGTTGTAAAATATCGTAAAAGACATTTTCCTGGCCTATTTTGCCTAAAAAAGAAGGTTAGGAAAAATAACCATTTTTGGACCAAAACCATGGGTTAATCTTTTTGGAAAAATGTCAATATTTCGACTTTTTGAACTTCTTGTTTTTATAGCCTAGAAAGGAGTTTTTTCGTTCTAGAATATCGTAAAAGACATTGTCCTTGCCTATATTGCCTAAAAAAACAGGTTGGTATAATGGTCATTTTTGGACAAAAACCATGAGTTAACCCCTTTGTAAAAATGTCAATTTTTCGACTTTTTTAACTTTTTGTTTTTATAGCCTAGAAAGGAGTTTTTTCGTTCTAGAATATCGTAAAAGACATTTTCCTTGCCTATATTGCCTAAAAAAAAAAGTTTAAAAAATGGCCATTTTTGGACCAAAACCTTGGGTTAACCCCTCTGGAAAAATGTCAATTTTTCGATTTTTTAGGAAAAAACCATGAGTTAACCCCTTTGTAAAAATGTCAACTTTTCGACTGTTTTAACTTCTTGTTTTTATAGCCTAGAAAGGACTTTTTTCGTTGTAAAATATCGTAAAAGACATTTTCCTTGCCTATATTGAATAAAAAAAAAAGTTGAAAAAAATGGCCTTTTTTGGACCAAAACCACTGGTTAACCCCTTTGGAAAAATGTCAATTTTTCTACTTTTTTAACTTCTTGTTTTTAAAGCCTAGAAAGGAGTTTTTTCGTTCTAGAATATCGTAAAAGACATTTTCGTTCCCTATATTGCCTAAAAAAAAAAGTTGAAAAAAATGGCCGTTTTTGGATCACAACCATGGGTTAATCCCTCTTGAAAAATGTCAATTTTTCGACTTTTTGGAAAAAAACCATGAGTTAACCCCTTTGTAAAAATGTCAACTTTTCGACTGTTTTAACTTCTTGTTTTTATAGCCTAGAAAGGAGTTTTTTCGTTGTAAAATATCGTAAAAGACATTTTCCTTGCCTATATTGCCTAAAAAAAAAGTTGAAAAACATGGCCTTTTTTGGACCAAAACCACGGGTTAACCCCTTTGGAAAAATGTCAATATTTCGACTTTTTAAACTTTGTGTTTTTATAGCCTAGAAAAAAGTTTTTTCGTTGTAAAATATCGTAAAAGACATTTTCCTGGCCTATATTGCCTAAAAAAAAAGAAAATTGGAAAAATAGCCATTTTTGGACCAAAACCATGGGTTAACCCCTTTTGAAAAATCACAATTTTTTGACTTTTTGAACTGCTTGTTTTTATAGCCTAGAGAGGAGTTTTCTCTTTCTAGAATATCGTGAAAGACATTGTCATTGCCTATATTGGCTAAAAAAAGGATTGGTATAATGGTCATTTTTGGACAAAAAAAATTAGTTAACCCCATTGTAAAAATGTCAATTTTTCTACTTTTTTAACTTCTTGTTTTTAAAGCCTAGAAAGGAGTTTTTTCGTTCCCTATATTGGGTAAACAAAAAAGTTGAAAAAAATGGCCGTTTTAGGATCACAACCATGGGTTAATCCCTCTTGAAAAATGTCAATTTTTCGACTTTTTGGAAAAAAACCATGAGTTAACCACTTTGTAAAAATGTCAATTTTTCGACTGGTTTAACTTCTTTTTTTTATAGCCTAGAAAGGAGTTTTTTCGTTGTAAAATATCGTAAAAGACATTTTCCTTGCCTATATTGCCTAAAAAAAAAAGTTAAAAAAAATGGCTTTTTTTGGACCAAAACCACGGGTTAACCCCTTTGGAAAAATGTCAATATTTCGACTTTTTAAACTTTGTGTTTTTATAGCCTAGAAAAAAGTTTTTTCGTTGTAAAATATCGTAAAAGACATTTTCCTGGCCTATATTGCCTAAAAAAAAAGAAAATTGGAAAAATAGCCATTTTTGGACCAAAACCATGGGTTAACCCCTTTTGAAAAATCACAATTTTTTGACTTTTTGAACTGCTCGTTTTTATAGCCTAGAAAGGAGTTTTTTCCTTCTAGAATATCGTGAAAGACATTGTCATTGCCTCTATTGGCTAAAAAAAAGGTTGGTATAATGGTCATTTTTGGACAAAAATCGTTAGTTAACCCCATTGTAAAAATGTCAATTTTTCTACTTTTTTAACTTCTGGTTTTTAAAGCCTAGAAAGGAGTTTTTTCGTTCTAGAATATCGTAAAAGACATTTTCGTTCCCTATATTGCCTAAAAAAAAAGTTGAAAAAAATGGCCGTTTTTGGATCACAACCATGGGTTAATCCCTCTTGAAAAATGTCAATTTTTCGACTTTTTGGAAAAAAACCATGAGTTAACCCCTTTGTAAAAATGTCAACTTTTCGACTGTTTCAACTTCTTGTTTTTTACAGCCTAGAAAGGAGTTTTCTCGTTGTAAAATATCGTAAAAGACATTTTCCTGGCCTATTTTGCCTAAGAAAGAAGGTTAGGAAAAATAACCATTTTTGGACCAACACCATGGGTTAATCTTTTTGGAAAAATGTCAATATTTCGACCTTTTGAACTTCTTGTTTTTATAGCCTAGAAAGGAGTTTTTTCGTTCTAGAATATCGTAAAAGACAGTTTCCTTGCCTATATTGCCTAAAAAAACAGGTTGGAATAATCAGTTCTTGAGTATGCCAGTTTTGGACGAAGCGATGACGTCATGATTCCATTGTTCTGCTAAAAACACGCAAAAATAGGAAAAAATGATCGCAAGAAACAAGGGAGCTTTTTTCAAAGCCTGTTCCAGGTCTCCGCGTTCAATATCTGCGACTTCCCAGCTAGCAGTACCGATGAAGAAGCCTTCTCCTTGCTTTTTGAATGTCAAGGGAAGTTTCCTACCACATTTCGGTAGTTAAAAGGGACAGTTTTCAAGTGGCCTTTGACGCCGTCGCCGCCATCTTGACGGGCATCGAATGTAAGTACATGACTTTATGTTTAGTTTTCAGTATCTTACCGAACTTTTACGAAGTCAAGACTAATTTTCCTCAAAACTACAACGTTTAAAGTGTGTTCAGGCAAAGTTTCATCGATGGCAACAACCTAGTAAAAATGGCAACCACACATTGAAAATTGCCAACGGACAGGAAGGGTTACTGATATTGATGGTTATGCCTTAGTCTGTCTATGTAGTTTTAGTTATAATCGATCAGGTCTGTTTTTGGTCTTGTTCAGCGGCAATGTATGCGACTCTCATCTAGAAATCACTTTATTGATCCAGATCATGTGTGTGGAATGAGTTATAAATCAGTGTGAGTAGGTTCTCATATTGATTTCTTTTATTTTGATCAGGATTTCCGTCAAAAATGTAGACAAACATCTGGAGATATTACAAACATGTTGTCGCGTTTGTGCCAAAAAGCTGGGAAAAGGAACCAGGAAGACAAAATGCTAAATATCTTCAGAACGACATATTTGTGCTCTGAGGGCAAAATAATTCTTTAGCTTCGCCTTATGTTCCACTGTAATGAAAAAGTTAATGTCCAAATTCAACCCTACCTCAATAAAATTAAATATGTTTTTTTTGTTTCTTTGTAGTGTGGTCACAGGCTTACCCACCACAAAAGCCCCTCCTTTGACCCTTTCAAAAATGGGTAAGAGGGAAACAAGTTGGAAGGGGGGGCTTATATACCTTGTGAGTGGAAGCTCACACTCAATGACCATTTAACCATAGAAGAGACTGTGGCCCTTATTCAAGGGGCTTTAAAGGAGATAGATGAGGAAGGAGTCATGGAAGTGGAGGCTTGTGAAGATTTTCTCTACATAATGTTCAATCCCTCGCGTCAAATATTGTTTATACTTTACAGATGCCAAATACATATGTTCAGTCCCTGTGCTGTGCAAAAGGTCAATCTGAAACATGAAAAATGCCACACTCTCCCCCATCAATCCCTGTGCATGAGCAATAAGCCCACATTTGATGTCATAATATCGAATATGTGTGTATTTGAATAAATCCTAAATTATTGAGATTCTCTTGATGAAAAAACATCTATGTTAATGCATCGTCTTCTACAAATCATCCTCCCTAATAAATAATACATGAGAGACATCTCACAAGATAACTATTGAAAATCGATGTCAGCTGCTACTGTCTTCATTATATCAATTAGGTGTTGGTTTTTGGTTTTCATGTCCAAGAAGGTGTTAAAAAAACAAGATTTTGCGATAAAAGAGGGTGTATAATATGCGAACCAGCGAGCCATGGCAGCGAGTCATGCAGGTCAGAATCAAAAACAGTAATATGGAAAGAATTAACTGACAGGACCTAAACTAAAATGTTTATTTACAAAAAACAAAATGTGACAATAAATAACTTTTATTGTACCTTTACTCTGATGTGTAAGCTTTGTTTTCTTGAAAGTGCTGTTCAATAGAAACATGAAGACCCGGCTATGAAAAAGAACTTTGGAAAACTTATGTTGTGTCCATGCCAAGTGCAGTAATCATTATTATTTTGGGCCAAACCTTGTCTAATAGGATTGTTTGAGGGTCCCCCCAGAGAAGACTTGGAGAAAAGTGCTCCTCAAAGTTACAATGCCTTTGGTTTAAAGGCAACCCCAGAGTTAAAAACAATAATTTAGTATTATTCGGATGTAACATCAAATCCCATACAAGAGGATAATTTTTAACAAACCATAACCTTGTTGATCTCTGACCTCTGGTCAAATCTGGGGGACTACAAGGCTATAGTATCCCATTTTAATCAATAGATCCAAAAGCATGTAACAAGCATAATTCTTAGTTTTCCAATATGTATATTAAATTCTTAAGAGCCTCTTGCATTTGTTAAGCTTGACCAAATAATCAGTGAACTTCAGAAAGTAGAATAATTGAAAGCAATAGGTTTTTTTGAAGCGGAACAAAAAAAAATGATCAGAGAAGATAAGTAAGATTTTCACTTTGTGGGTTTTCAAGAAGAAAACGCGGGCAAAATACCCTCAGAAATCCCTTGTAAACCTGTTGTATACCTGGACGGAACCGCGTCAAGACATAAACCAACAGAACATCATATTCAAAAACGCAGATATTTTACTCACAAATGACTCGCTTGCACCAAAACAATAACCTGAATTACAGCCGTCTTCTCCGGCCGGTCGCTCACTCGCGGGAGAGAAACAGAAGCAACGGGAAAAATTACATTAACAGTTACTGTGAAAGCAAACATAAGGAAATGAATTATAGAAAAACTCACTTTTTAGTTGTTTCTAAAGCATTCTTTTTTCCTTATGATATAAAAAAATAATGAAATAAATAGGCACAAACTTGTTAGCGTGCTTACCTATTTGCGATGTACTGATTACATACGCAGTGAGTACGCAGTGCCTACTAAGCGCGCGATAAGCGAAGAACTATAGCGCAAGAATGGTTACTCCCTGTCCTCAAGGTACTTCCCAATTCATAGTAAGGAGACAAATAAAAAGGCAAATAAAAGTCTCGATAAAACAAGAATAAACGAGAATTTTGGTCAATACCCTTTCTTCTCCTCTCCCTTGTCCGCCATTTTGTATGTTTTGAAAATGACCATCGCCATGGTGATCATGTTATGGTTGGTGACGTAGACCATTGTTTTCGCTTCTTCCAAAACTGGCATACTCCCGAACTGATAATGGTCATTTTTGGACAAAAACCATGAGTTAACCCCTTTGTAAAAATGTCAATTTTTCGACTTTATTAACTTCTTGTTTTTAAAGCCTAGAAAGGAGTTTTTTCGTTCTAAAATGTCGTAAAAGACATTTTCCTTGCCTATAATGCGTAAAAAAAAAGTTGAAAAAATGGCCATTTTTGGATCAAAACCATGGATTAACCCCTCTGGAAAAATGTCAATTTTTCGATTTTTTGGAAAAAAACCATGAGTCTGAACCCCTTTGCAAAAATGTCAACTTTTCGACTGTTTTAACTTCTTGTTTTTATAGCCTAGAAAGTTGTAAAATATCGTAAAAGACATTTTCCTTGCCTATATTGCCTAAAAAAAAAAGTTGAAAAAAATGGCCTTTTTTCGACCAAAACCACGGGTTAACCCCCTTGAAAAAATGTCAATATTTCGACTTTCTGAACTTTGCATTTTTATAGCCTAGAAAGGAGGTTTTTCGTTGTAAAATATCGTAAAAGACATTTTCCTGGCCTATATTGCCTAAAAAAACAGGTTGGAATAATGGTCATGTTTGGACAAAAACCATGAGTTAACCCCATAGTAAAAATGTCAATTTTTCTGCTTTTTTAACTTCTTGTTTTTAAAGCCTAGAAAGGAGTTTTTTCGTTCTAGAATATCGTAAAAGACATTTTTGTTCCCTATATAGCCTAAAAAAAAAAGTTGAAAAAAATGGCCTTTTTTGGACCAAAACCACCGTTAACCCCTGTGGAAAAATGTCAATATTTCGACTTTTTGAACTTTGTGTTTTTATAGCCTAGAAAGGAGTTTTTTCGTTGTAAAATATCGTAAAAGACATTTTCCTGGCCTATATTGCCAAAAAAAAAAGTTTGAAAAAATTGCCATTTTTGGACCAAAACCATGGGTTAACCCCTTTTGAAAAATGTCAATTTTTTGACCTTTCGAACTTCTTGTTTTTATAGCCTAGAAAGGCGTTTAATCGTTGTAGAATATCGTGAAAGACATTGTCCTTGCCTATATTGCCGAAAAAAACAGGTTGGTATAATGCTCATTTTTGCACAAAAACCATGAGTTAACCCCTTTGTAAAAATGTGAATTTTTTTGACCATTTTAACTTCTGGTTTTTATAGCGTAGAAAGGCGTTTTTTCGTTCTAGAATATCCAGAAGGACATTTTCCTTGCCTATATTGCTAAAAAAAAACAGGTTGGAATAAGGGTCATTTTTGGACAAAAACCATGAGTTAATCCCTTTGTAAAAATGTGACTTTTTTGACTCTTTAAACTTGTTGTTTTTATAGCCTAGAAAAAAGATTTTTTGTTCTACAATATGGTAAAAGACATTTTCCTTGCCTATATTGCCTAAAAAAAAAGTTCGAACAAAATGGCCATTTTTGGACCAAAACCATGGGTTAACCCCTTAGGAAAAATGTCAATTTTTTGACCTTTCGAACTTCTTGTTTTTATAGCCTAGAAAGGCGTTTTTTCGATCTAGAATATCATAAAAGACATTTTCCTGGTCTATATTGCCTAAAAAAAAAAAGTTGGAAAAATGGCCATTTTTGGACCAAAACCATGGGTCAACCCTTTAGGAAAAATGTCAATTTTTCCGACTTTTTGGACTTTTTTTTTTATAGCCTACAAAGGCGTTTTTTCGTTGTAGAATATCATAAAGGACATTTTCGTAACCTATATTGCCTAAAAAAAAAAAGTTGAAAAATGGCCATTTCTGGACCAAAACCATGGGTTAACCCCTTAGGAAAAATGTCACTTTTTCGACTTATTGAACTTCTTGTTTTTATAGGCTAAAAGGGCGTTTTTTCGCTCTAGAATATCGTAAAAGACATTTTCCTGGCCTATATTGCCTAACAAAAAAAGTTGGTAAAATGGCCATTTTTGGACCAAAACCATAGGTTAACCCCTTAGGAAAAATGTGAATTTTTCCACTTTTTAAATTTCTTGTTTTTATAGTCTAGAAAGGCGTTTTTTCGCCCTAGAATCTCGTAAAAGACATTTTCCTGGCCTATATTGCCTAAAAAAAAAAGTTGCAAAAATGGCCATTTTTGGACCAAAACCATGGGTTAACCCCTTTGCAAACATGTCAGATTTTCGACTTTTTGAACTTTTTGATTTTATAGCCTAAAAAGGCGTTTTTTCGCTCTAGAATATCGTAAAAGACATTTTCCTGGCCTATATTGCCTAAAAAAAAAAAGTTGGAAAAATGGCCATTTTTGGATCAAAACCATGGGTTAAACACTTTGAAAAATGTCAATTTTTCGACTTTTTGAACTTCTTGTTTTTATAAGCTAGAAGGGCGTTTTTTCGCTCTAGAATATTGTAAAAGACATTTTCGTGGCCTATATTGCCTAAAAAAAAAAATTTGGAAAAATGGCCATTTTTGGACAAAAACCATGGGTTAACCCCTTAGGAAAAATGTCAATTTTTCGACTTTTTGGACTTCTTGTTTTTATAGCCTAGAAAGGCGTTATTTCGTTCTAGAATATGATAAAGGACATTTTCCTGGCCTATATTGCCTAAAAAGAAAAAGTTGGAAAAATGGCCATTTTTGGACCAAAACCATGGATTAACCCCTTAGGAAAAATGTCAATTTTTCGACTTTTTGGACTTCTTGCTTTTACGGCCTAGAAAGGCGTTTTTTTGTTCTAGAATATCATAAAAGACATTTTCCTGGCCTATATTGCCTAAAAAAAAAGGTGGAAAAATGGCCATTTTTGGACCAAAACCATGGGTTAACCCCTTACGAAAAATGTTAATTTTTTCGTTCTTTTGGACTTCTTGTTTTTATAGAGTAGAAAGGCGTTTTCTCGTTCTAGAATATCATAAAAGACATTTTCCTGGCCTATATTGCTTAAAAAAAACAGTTGAAAAATGGCCATTTTGGACCAAAACCATGGGTTAACCCCTTAGGAAAAATGTCACTTTTTCGAATTATTGAACTTCTTGTTTTTATAGGCTAAAAGGGCGTTTTTTCGCTCTAGAATATCGTAAAAGACATTTTCCTGGCCTATATTGCCTAAAAAAAAAGTTGGAAAAATGGCCATTTTTGGACCAAAACCATGGGTTAACCCCTTAGGAAAAATGTCAATTTTTCGACTTTTTGAACTTCTTGTTTTTATAGCCTAGACCAAAACCATGGGTTAACCCCTTAGGAAAAATGTCAATGTTTCGACTTATTGAACTTCTTGTTTTTATAGGCTAAAAGGGCGTTTTTTCGCTCTAGAATATCGTAAAAGACATTTTCCTGGCCTATATTCCCTAAAAAAAAAAATTGGAAAAATGGCCATTTTTGGACCAAAACCATGGGTTAACCCCTTAAGAAAAATGTCAATTTTTCGACTTTTTGAACTCCTTGTTTTTATAGCCTAGACCAAAACCATGGGTTAACCCCTTAGGAAAAATGTCAATTTTTCGACTTTTTGGACTTCTTGTTTTTATAGCCTAGAAAGGCGTTTTTTCGTTCTAGAATATCATAAAAGATATTTTCCTGGCCTATATTGCCTAAAAAATAAAAGTTGGATAACTGGCCATTTTTGGACCAAAACCATGGGTTAACCCCTTAGGAAAAATGTCAATTTTTTCGTTCTTTTGGACGTCTTGTTTTTATAAAGTAGAAAGGCGTTTTTTCGTTCTAGAATATCATAAAAGACATTTTCCTGGCCTATATTGCTTAAAAAAAAAAGTTGGAAAAATGGCCATTTTTGGACCAAAATCAGGGGTTAACCCGTTAGGAAAAATGTCAATTTTTCAACTTTTTGGACTTCTAGTTTTTATAGCCTAGACAGGCGCTTTTTCGTTCTAGAATATCATAAAAGACGTTTTCCTGGTCTATATTGCCTAAAAAAGAAACATGGAAAAATGGCCATTTTTGGACCAAAACCATGGGTCAACCCCTTAGGAAAAATGTCAATTTTTTGGTTCATTTGGACTTCTTGTTTTTATAGAGTAGAAAGGCGTTTTTTCGTTCTAGAATATCATAAAAGACTTTTTCCTGGCCTATATTGCTTAAAAAAAAAGGTTGGAAAAATGGCCATTTTCGGACCAAAACCATGGGTTAAACACTTTGAAAAATGTCAATTTTTCGACTTTTTGAACTTCTCGTTTTTATAGGCTAGAAGCGCGTTTTTTCGCTCTAGAATATCGTAAAACACATTTTCCTGGCCTATATTGCCTAAAAAAAAAAATTTGGAAAAATGGCCATTTTTGGACAAAAACCATGGGTTAACCCCTTAGGAAAAATGTCAATTTTTCGACTTTTTGGACTTCTTGTTTTTATAGCCTAGAAAGGCGTTTTTTCGTTCTAGAATATCATAAAAGACATTTTCCTGGCCTATATTGCCTAAAAAAAAAAGTTGGAAAAATGGCCATTTTTGGACCAAAACCATGGGTTAACCCCTTAGAAAAAATGTCAATTTTTCGACTTTTTGGACTTCTTGCTTTTTTTTCCTAGAAAGGCGTTTTTTCGTTCCAGAATATTATAAAAGACATTTTCCTGGCCTATATTGCCTAAAAAAAAGAGTTGGAAAAATGGCCATTTTTGGACCAACACCAAGGGTTAACCCCGTAGGAAAAATGGAAATTTTTTGACTTTTTTGACTTCTTGTTTTTATAGCCTAGAAAGGCGTTTTTTCGCTCTAGAATATCATAAAAGTTATTTTCCTGGTCTATATTGCCTAAAAAAAAAAAAAAAAAGGCCATTTTTGGACCAAAACGATGGGTTAACCCCTTTGCCAAATTGTCAGTTTTTCGACTATTTGAACTTCTTCTTTTTATAGCCTAGGAAGTCGTTTTTTTGCTCTAGAATATCGTAAAAGACATTTTCGCGGCCTGTATTCCCTAAAAAAAAAAATTGGAAAATGGCTATTTTTGGACCAAAACCATGGGTTAACCCCTTTGGAAAAATGTGTATTTTTCGACTTTTTGAACTTCCTGTTTTTATAGCCTAGAAAGGCATTTTTTCGCTCTAGAATATCGTAAAAGATATTTTCCTCGTGTATATTGAACCAAAAAAAATTTGGAAAAATGGCCATTTTTCGACCAAAACCATGGGTTAACCCCCTAGGAAAAATGTCAACTTTTCGACTATTTGAACTTCTTCTTTTTATAGCCTAGAAAGTCGCTTTTTCGCTCTAAAATATCGTAAAAGACATTTTCCTAGCCTGTATTCCCTAAAAAAAAAAGTTGGAAAAATGGCCATTTTTGGACCAAAACCATGGGTTAAACGCTTTGAAAAATGTCAATTTTTCGACTTTTTGAACTTCTTGTTTTTATAGGCTAGAAGGGCGTTTTTTCGCTCTAGAATATTGTAAAAGACATTTTCCTGGCCTTTAATACCTAAAAAAAAAAAAGTTGGAAAAAGTGGCCATTTTTGGACCAAAACCATGGGTTAACCCCTTAGGAAAAATGTCAATTTTTTCGTTCTTGGACTTCTTGTTTTTATAGAGTAGAAAGGCGTTTTTTCGATCTAGAATATCATAAAAGACATTTTCCTGGCCTATATTGGTTAAAAAAAAAAGTTGGAAAAATGGCCATTTTTGGACCAAAACCATGGGTTAAACACTTTGAAAAATGTCAATTTTTCGACTTTTTGAACTTCTTGTTTTTATAGGCTAGAAGGGCGTTTTTTCGCTCTAGAATATCGTAAAAGACATTTTCCTGGCCTTTATTGCCTAAAAAAAAAAGTTCGAAAAATGGCCATTTTTGTCAATGTCAATTTTTCGACTTTTTGGACTTCTAGTTTTTATAGCCTAAACAGGCGCTTTTTCGTTCTAGAATATCATAAAAGACATTTTCCTGGTCTATATTGCCTAAAAAAAAAGATGGAAAAATGGCCATTTTTAGACCAAAACCATGGATTAACCCCTCTGCTAAATTGTCAATTTTTCGACTATTTGAATTTCTTCTTTTTATAGCCTAGGAAGTCGTTTTTTCGCTCTAGAATATCGTCAAAGACATTTTCTTCGCCTATATTGCCTAAAAAAAAAAGTTGGTAAAATGGCCATTTTTGGACCAAAACCATGGGTTAACCCCTTTGAAAGAATTTCAATTTTTCGACTTTTTGAACTTTTTTCGACTTGTTTTTATAGCGTAGAAAGGCGTTTTTTCGCTCTTGAATATCGTAAAAGACTTTTTCCTGGCCTATATTGCCTAAAAAAAAAACCTTGAGAAATGGCCATTTTTGGACCAAAATCATGGGTTAACCCCTTTGGCAAAATGTCAATTTTTCGACTTTTTGTACTTTTTGTTTTTATAACCTAGAAAGGCTTTTTTTCGCTCTAGAATATCGTCAAAGACTTTTTCTTCGCCTATATTGCCTAAAAAAAAAGTTGGAAAAATGGCCATTTTTGCGCCAAAACCATGGGTTAAACACTTTCAAAGAATTTCAGTTCTTCGACTTTTTGAACTTCTTGTTTTTATACCCTAGAGAGGCGCTTCTTTCGCTCTAGAATATCGTAAAAGACTTTTTCCTGGCCTATATTGCCTAAAAAAAAAAACTGGGAAAAATGGCCATTTTTGGACCAAAATCATGGGTTAACCCCTTTGGCAAAATGTCAATTTTTCAACTTTTTGAACTTCTTGTTTTTACAGCCTAGAAAGGCGTTTTTTCGCTCTAGAATATCGTAAAAGATTTTTTCCTGGCCTATATTGCCTAAAAAAAAAACTTGGAGAAATGGCCATTTTTTGGACCAAAACCATGGGTTAACCCGTTTGCAAAAATGTGAATTTTTCGACTTTTTGAACTTCTTGTTTTTTTACGCTAGAAGGACATTTTTCCGCTCTAGAATATCGAAAAAGACATTTTCCTGGCCTATATTCCCTAAAAAAAAAAAGTTGGAAAAATGGCCATTTTTGGACCAAAACCATGGGTTAACCCCTTTGGAAAAATGTCAATTTTTCGACTTTTTAAACTTGTTGTTTTTATAGCCTCAAAAGGCGTATTCTCGCTCTAGAATATCTTAAAAGACATTTTCCTGGCCTATATTGCCTAAAAAAAAAAAGTTGCAAAACTGGCCATTTTTGGACTAAAACCATGGGTTAACCCCTTTGGAAAAATGTCAATTTTTCCACTTTTTGAACTTCTTGTTTTTATAGGCTAGAAGGGCGTTTTTTCGCTCTAGAATATCGTAAAAGACATTTTCCTGGCCTATATTGCCTAAAAAAAAACAGTTTGGAAAAATGGCGATTTTTGGACCAAAACCATGGGTTAACCCCTTTGGAAAAATGGCAATTTTTCGACTTTTTGAACTTTTTGTCTTTATAGATTAGAAAGGCGTTTTTTTGGTCTAGAATATCGTAAAAGACATTTTCCTGGCCTATATTCCCTAAAAAAAAAAGTTGGAAAAACGGCTATTTTTGGACCAAAACCATGGGTTAACACCTTTGCAAAAATCTCAATTTTTCGACTTTTTCAACTTCTTGTTTTTATAGCCTAACAAGGCGTTTTTTCTGTCTAGAATATCGTAAAAGACATTTTCCTGGCCTATATTGCCTAAAAAAGGAAAGGTGGAAAAATGGCCATTTTTGGACCAAAACCATGGGTTAACCACTTTGGAAAATTGTCCATTTTTCCACTTTTTGAACTTCTTGTTTTTATAGACTAGAAAGGCGTTTTTTCAACCTAGAAACTCGTAAAATACATTTTCCTGGACTATATTGCCTAAAAAAAAAAGTTGGAAAAATGGCCATTTTTGGACCAAAACCATGGGTTAACCCATTTGGAAAAATGACAATTTTTCTACTTCTTGAACTTCTTGTTTTTATAGTCTAGAAAGGCGTCTTTTCGCTCTAGAATATCGTAAAAGACATTTTCCTGGCCTATATTGCCTAAAAAAAAAATTTGGAAAAATGGCCATTTTTGGACCAAAACCATGGGTTAACCCCTTAAGATTAATGTCAATTTTTCGACTTTTTGGACTCCTTCCTTTTACAGCCTAGAAAGGCGTTTTTTCGTTCTAGAATATTATAAAAGACATTTTCCTGGCCTATATTGTCAAAAAAAAAAAATTTGGAAAAATGGCCAATTTTGGACCAAAACCCAGGGTTAACCCCGTAGGAAAAATGTCAATTTTTTGACTTTTGGGACTTCTTGTTTTTTTAGTCTAGAAAGGCGTTTTTTAGTTCTGGAATATCATAAAAGACATTTTCCTGGTCTATATTGCCTAGAAAAAAAAGTTGGAAAAATGGCCATTTCTGGACCAAAACCATAACCCCTAACACCTAACCCCCTAACCCCCCTAACCCCTAACCCCTTTGGAAAAATGTTAATTTTTCCACTTTTTGAACTTCTTGTTTTTATAAGCTAGAAGGGCGTTTTTTCGCTCTAGAATATCGTAAAAGACATTTTCCTGGCCTATATTGCCTGAAAAAAAACAATTTGGAAAAATGGCCATTTTTGGAACAAAACCATTGGTTAACCCCTTTGCCAAAATGTCAATGGTTTGACTTTTTGAACTTCTTGTTTTTATAGGCTAGAAGGGTGTTTTTTCGCTCTAGAATATCGTAAAAGACATTTTCCTGGCCTATATTGCCTAAAAAAAAAGTTGGAAAAATGGCCATTTTTGGACCAAAACCATGGGTTAACCCCTTTAGAAAAATGTCAGATTTTCGACTTTTTGAACTTTTTGTTTTTATAGCCTAGAAAGGCGTTTTTGCGGTCTAGAATATCGTAAAAGACATTTTCCTGGACTATATTGCCTAAAAAAAAAGGTGGAAAAATGGCGATATTTGGACCAAAACCATGGGTTAACCCCTTTGCCAAAATGTCAACTTTTCGACTCTTTGAACTTCTTGTTTTTATAGCCTCAAAAGGCGTTTTTTTGCTCTAGAATATCGTAAGAGACATTATCCTGGCCTATATTGCCTAAAAAAAAAATTTGGAAAAATGGCCATTTTTGGACCAAAACCATGGGTTAACCCCTTTGGAAAAATGTCAGATTTTCGACTTTTTGAACTTTTTGTTCTTATAGCCTAGAAAGGCGTTTTTGCGGTCTAGAATATCATAAAAGACATTTTCCTGGCCTATATTGGCTAAAAAAAAAAGGTGGAAAAATGGCCATTTTTGGGTCAAAACCATGGGTTAACCCCCTTGCCAAAATGTCAACTTTTCGACTTTTGAACTTCTTGTTTTTATAGCCTCAAAAGGCGTTTTTTCCCTCTAGAATATCGTAAGAGACATTTTCCAGGCCTATATTGCCTAAAAAAAAAAAAATTAAAAAAATGGCCATTTTTAGACCAAAACCATGGGTTAACCCCTTTGGAAAAATATCAATTTTTCTACTTCTTGAACTTTTTGTTTTTATAGCCTAGAAAGGCGTTTTTTCGCTCTAGAATATCGTAAAAGACATATTCCTTGCCTATATTGCCTAAAAAAAAGGTGGAATAATGGCCATTTTTGGACCATAACCATGGGTTAACCCTTTTGTCAAAATGTCAATTTTTCCACTTTTTGAACTTCTTGTTTTTATAGGCTAGAAGGGTTTTTTTTCGCTCTAGAATATCGTAAGGGACATTTTCCTGGCCTATATTGCCTAAAAAAAAAAGTTTGAAAAATGGCCATTTTTGGACCAAAACCATGGGTTAACCCCTTTGGAAAAATGTCAGATTTACGACTTTTTGAACTTTTTGTTTTTATAGCCTGGAAAGGCGTTTTTCCGGTCTAGAATATCGTAAAAGACATTTTCCTGGCCTACATTGCCTAAAAAAAAAAAGGTGGAAAAATGGCGAATTTTGGACCAAAACCATGGGTTAACCCCTTTGCAAAAATCTCAATTTTTCGACTTATTGGACTTCTTGTTTTTATAGCCTAGAAAGGCGTTCTTTCGTTCTAGAATATAATAAAAGACATTTTCCTGGCCTATATTGCCTAAAAAGGAAAAGTTGGAAAAATGGCCATTTTGGGACCAAAACCATGGGTTAACCCCTTAGGAAAAATGTCAATTTTTCGACTTTTTGGACTTCTTGCTTTTACGGCCTAGAAAGGCGTTTTTTCGTTCTAGAATATCATAAAAGACATTTTCCTGGCCTATATTGCCTAAAAAAAAAAAGTTGGAAAAATGGCCATTGTAGGACCAAAACCATGGGTTAACCCGTTAGGAAAAATGTCAATTTTTCGACTTTTTGGACTTCTTGTTTTTATAGCCTAGTAAGGCGTTTTTTCTTTCTAGAATATCATAAAAGACATTTTCCTGGCCTATATTGCCTAAAAAATAAAAGTTGGAAAAATGGCCATTTTTGGACCAAAATCATGGGTCAACCCTTAGGAAAAATGTCAATTTTTTTGTTCTGTTGGACTTCTTGTTTTTATAGAGTAGAAAGGCGTTTTTTCGTTCTAGAATATCATAAAAGACATTTTCCTGGCCTATATTGCTAAAAAAAAAAAGGTGAAAAAATGGCCTTTTTTGGACCAAAACCATGGGTTAAACACTTTGAAAAATGTCAATTTTTCGACTTTTTGAACTTCTTGTTTTTATAGGCTAGAAGGGCGTTTTTTCGCTCTAGAATATCGTAAAAGACATTTTCCTGGCCTGTATTCCCTAAAAAAAAAACTTGGAAAAATGGCCATTTTTCGAAGAAAACCATTGGTTTACCTCTTTGGAAAAATGTCAATTTTTCGACTCTTTGAACTTCTTGTTTTTATAGCCTAGAAAGGCGTTTTTTCGCTCTAGAATATGGTAAAAGACATTTTCCTGGCCTATATTGCCTAAAAAAAAAAGTTGGAAAAATGGCCATTTTTGGACCAAAACCATTGGTTAACCCCTCTGGAAGAATGTCAATATTTCGACTTTATGAACTTCTTGTTTTTATAGCCTAGAAAGGCATTTTTTCGCACTAGAATATCGTCAAAGACGTTTTCTTCGCCTATATTGCCTAACAAAAAAAAGTTTTAAAAATGGCCATTTTTGGACCAAAACCATGGCTTAACCCCTTTGCAAACATGTCAGTTTTTCGACTTTTTGAACTTCTTGATCTTATAGCCTAAAAAGGGTTAACTTCTTAGGAAAAATATCAATTTTTCGACTTTTTGGACTTCTTGTTTTTGTAGCCTAGAAAGGCGTTTTTTCGTTCTAGAATATCATAAAAGACATCTTCCTGGCCTATATTCACTAAAAAGAAAAGGTTGGAAAAATGGCCATTTTTGGACCAAAACCATGGGTTAACCCTTAGGAAAAATGTCAATTTTTCGACTTTTTGGACTTCTTGCTTTTATGGCCTAGAAAGGCGTTTTTTTGTTCTAGAATATTATAAAAGACATTTTCTTGGCCTATATTGCCTAAAAAAAAAAGTTGGAAAAATGGCCATTTTTGGACCAAAACCAAGGGTTAACCTCTTTGGAAAAATGTCAATTCTTCGACTTTTTGAACTTCTTGCTTTTATAGGCTAGAAGGGCGTTTTTTCGCTCTAGAATATCGTAAAAGACATTTTTTTGGCCTATATATCCTATAAAAAAAAAGTTGGAAAAATGGCCATTTTTGGACCAAAACCATGGGTAACCTCTTTGGAAAAATGTCAATTTTTTGACTTTTTGAACTTATTGTTTTTATAGCCTAGAAAGGCGTTTTTTCGCTCTAGAATATCGTAAAAGACATTTTCCTCGCCTATATTGCCTAAAAAAGAAAAGTTGGAAAAATGGCCATTTTTGGACCAAAACCATGGGTTAACCCCTGTGGAAAAATGTCAATTTTTCGACTTTATGGACTTCTTGTTTTTATAGCCTAGAAAGACATTTTTTCGTTCTAGAATATCGTAAAAGACATTTTCTTGGCCTATATTGCCGAAAAAAAAAAGTTGGAAAAATGGCCATTTTTGGACTAAAACCATGGGTTAACCCCTTTGGAAAAATGTCAATTTTTCGACTTTTTAAACTTTTTGTTTTTATAGCCTAGAAAGGCGTTTTTTCGGTCTAGAATATCGTAAAAGACATTTTCCTGGCCTATATTGCCTAAAAAAAAAGTTGGAAAAATCGCCATTTTTTGGACCAAAACCATGGGTTAACCCCTTTGCAAAAATGTCAATTTTTCAACTCTTTGAACTTCTTGTTTTTATAGCCTAGAAAGGCGTTTTTTCGCTCTAGAATATCGTAAAAGACTTTTTCCTGGCCTATAATGCCTAAAAAAAAAAAATTGGAAAAATGGCCATGTCTTGGACCAAAACCATGGGTTAAACGCTTTGCAAAAATGTCAATTTTTCGACTTTTTGAACTTCTTGTTTTTTTAGGCTAGAGGGGCATTTTTTAGCTCTAGAATATCGTAAAAGACATTTTCCTGGCCTATATTGCCTAAAAAAAAAAGTTGGAAAAATGGCCATTTTTTGGACCAACACCATGGGTTAACCCATTAGGAAAAATGTCAATTTTTGAGCTTTTTGGACTTCTTGTTTTTATAGGTTAGAAAGGCGATTTTTCGTTCCAGAATATGATAAAAGACATTTTCTTGGCCTATATTGCCTAAAAATAAAAGTTGGAAAAATGGCCATTTTTGGACCAAAACCATGGGTTAACCCCTTAGGAAAACTGTCAATTTTTCGGCTTTTTGGACTTCTTGTTTTTGTAGCCTAGAAAGGCGTTTTTTCGTTCTACAATCTCTTAAAAGACATTTTCCTGGCCTATATTGCCTAAAAAATAAAAGTTGGAAAAATGGCCATTTTTGGACCAAAACCATGGGTTAACCCCTTAGGAAAACTGTCAATTTTTCGACTTTTTGGACTTCTTGTTTTTATAGCCTAGAAAGGCGTTTTTTCGTTCTAGAATCTCTTAAAAGACATTTTCCTGGCCTATATTGCCTAAAAAAAAAAAGTTGAAAAATGGTTATTTTTGGACCAAAACCATGGGTTAACAGCTTAGGAAAACTGTCAATTTTTCGACTTTTTGGTCTTCTTGTTTTTATAGCCTAGAAAGGCGTTTTTTCGTTCTAGAATATCATAAGGGACATTTTCGTGGACTATATTGCCTAAAAAAAAATAATTGAAAAATGGCCATTTTTGTACCAAAACCATGGGTTAACCCCTGTGGAAAAATGTCAATTTTTTCGTTGTTTTGGATTTCTTGTTTTTATAGAGTAGCAAGGCGTTTTTTGGTTCTAGAATATCATAAAAGACATTTTCGTGGCCTATATTGCCTAAAAAAAAAAAGTTGGAAAAATGGCCATTTTTTGACCAAAACCATGGGTTAACCCATTAGGAAAAATGTCAATTTTTCAACTTTTTGGACTTCTTGTTTTTATAGCCTAGAAAAGCGTTTTCTCGTTCTAGAATATCATAAAAGACATTTTCCTGGCCTATATTGCCTAAAAAAAAAAGTTGGAAAAATGGCCATTTTTGGACAAAAACCATGGGTTAATTAAGGATTAATGTCAATTTTTCGACTTTTTGGACTTGTTGTTTTTATAGAGTAGAATTGCGTTTTTTGGTTCTAGAATATCATAAAAGAAATTTTCCTGGCCTATATTGCCTAAAAAAAAAGTTGGAAAAATGGCCACTTTTGGGCCAAAACCATGGGTTAACCCTTAGGAAAACTGTCAATTTTTCGACTTTTTGGACTTCTTGTTTTTATAGCCTAGAAAGGCGTTTTTTCCTTCTAGAATATCATAAAAGACATTTGCCTGGTCTATATTGCCTAAAAAAAAAAGATAAAAAATGGCCATTTTTGAACCAAAACCATGGGTTAACCCCTTTGGAAAAATGTCAATTTTTCTAGTTCTTTAACTTCTTGTTTTTATAGCCTAGAAAGACGTTTTTTCGTTCTAGAATATCGTAAAAGACATTTTCCTGGCCTATATTGCCTAAAAAAAAAAAGATGGAAAAATGGCCATTTTTGGACCAAAACCATGGGTTAACCCCTTAGGAAAAATGTCAATTTTTCGACTTTTTGGACTTCTTGTTTTTACGGCCTAGAAAGGCGTTTTTTCGTTCTAGAATATCGTATTCCTTAAAAAAAAAAGTTAGAAAAATGGCCATTTTTCGACCAAAACCATGGGTTAACCTGTTTGGAAAAATGTCAATTTTTCGACTCTTTGAACTTCTTGTTTTTATAGCCTAGAAAGGCGTTTTTCGCTCTAAAATATCGAAAAAGACATTTTCCTGGCCTATATTGCCTAAAAAAAAAAGTTGGAAAAATGGCCATTTAGGACCAAAACCATGGGTTAACCCCTTTGCAAAAATCTCAATTTTTCGACTTTTTGAACTTCTTGTTTTTATAGCCTAGAAAGGCGTTTTTTCGCTCTAGAATATCGTAAAATACATTTTCCTGGCCTATATTGCCTAAAAAAAAAAGTTGGAAAAATGGCCATTTTTGACAAAAACCATGGGTTAACCGCTTTGCAAAACTGTCAATTTTTTGACTTTTTGAACTTATTGTTTTTGTAGCCTATAACGGCGTTTTTTCGCTCTAGAATATCGTAAAAGACATTTTCCTGGCCTATATTGCCTAAAAAAAAAAGTTGGAAAAATGGCCCTTTTTGGACCAAAACCATGGGTTAACCCCTTTGCCAAAATGTCGATTTTTCGACTTTTTGAACTTCTTGTTTTTAAAGCCTCAAAAGGCGTTTTTGCGCTCTAGAATATCGTAAGAGACATTTTCCTGGCCTATATTGCCTAAAAAAGAAAAGTTGGAAAAATGGCCATTTTTGGACCAAAACCATGGAAAACCATGGAAAAATGTCAATTCTTCGACTTTTTGAACTTTTTGTTTTTATAGCCTAGAAAGGCGTTTTTGCGGTCTAGAATATCGTAAAAGACCTTTTCCTGGCCTATATTGCCTAAAAAAAAAAAGGTGGAAAAATGACCATTTTTGGACCAAAACCATGGTTTAACCCCTTTGCAAAAATGTCAATTTTTCGACTTTTTGAACTTCTTGTTTTTATAGCCTAAAAAGGCGTTTTTTCGCTCTAGAATATCGTAAAAGACATTTTCCTGACCTATATTGCTTAAAAAAAAAAAGGTGGAAAAATGGCCATTTTTAGACCAAAACCATGGGTTAACCCCTTTGGAAACATGTCAATTTTTCGACTTTTTGAACTTCTTGTTTTTGTAGGCTAGAAATGCGTTTTTTTTGCTCTACAATATCGTAAAAGACATTTTCCTGGTCTATATTGCCTAAAAAAAAAGTTGGAAAAATGGCCATTTTTGGACCAAAAACATGGGTTAACCCCTTTGGAAAAATGTCAAATTTTCCACTTTTTGAACTTCCTGTTTTTATAGCCTAGAAAAGCGTTTTTTCGCTCTAGAATATCGTAAAAGACATTTTCCTCGTGTATATTGAACCAAAAAAAATTTGGAAAAATGGCCATTTTTCGCCCAAAACCATGGGTTAACCCCTTTGCCAAAATGTCAATTTTTCGACTATTTGAACTTCTTCTTTTTACAGCCTAGAAAGTGGTTTTTTCGCTCTAGAATATCGTAAAAGACATTTTCCTGGCCTGTATTCCCGAAAGAAAAAAAAACGTGGAAAAACTGCCATTTTTGGACCGAAACCATGGGTTAACCCCTTTGCAAAAATCTCAATTTTTCGATTTTTTAAACTTATTGTTTTTATAGCCTAGACAGGCGTTTTTTCGCTCTAGAATATCGTAAAAGACATTTTCCTCGTGTATATTGAACCAAAAAAAATTTGGAAAAACGGCCATATTTCGCCCAAAACCATGGGTTAACCCCTTTGCCAAAATGTCAATTTTTCGACTATTTGAACTTCTTCTTTTTACAGCCTAGAAAGTGGTTTTTTCGCTCTAGAATATCGTAAAAGACATTTTCCTGGCCTGTATTCCCGAAAGAAAAAAAAACGTGGAAAAACGGCCATTTTTGGACCGAAACCATGGGTTAACCCCTTTGCAAAAATCTCAATTTTTCGATTTTTTAAACTTATTGTTTTTATAGCCTAGACAGGCGTTTTTTCGCTCTAGAATATCGTAAAAGACATTTTCCTGGCCTATATTGCCTAAAAAAGAAAAGTTGGAAAAATGGCCATTTTTGGACCAAAACCATGGGTTAACCCCTTAGGAAAAATGTCAATTTTTCGACTTTTTGGACTTCTTGTTTTTATAGCCTAGAAAGGCGTTTTTTCGTTCTAAAATATCATAAAAGACATTTTCCTGGCCTATATCGCCTAAAAAAAAAAGTTGGTAAAATGGCCATTTTCGGACCAAAACCATGGGTTAACCCCTTTGCCAAAATGTCAATTTCTCGACTTTTTTAACTTCTTGTTTTTATAGGCTAGATAGGCGTTTTTTCGCTTTAGAATATTGTAAAAGACATTTTCCTGGCCACTCTTCCCTAAAAAAAAAATTTGGACAACGGGCCATTTTTTGACAAAAACCATGGGTTAACCCCTTTGCAAAAATGTCAATTTTTCGACTTTTTGAACTTCTTGTTTTTATAGGCTAGAAGGGCGTTTTTTCGCTCTAGAATATCGTAAAAGACATTTTCCTGGCCTATATTGCCTAAAAAAAAAAGTTAGAAAAATGGCCATTTTTGGACCAAAACCATGGGTTAACCCTTTTGCAAAAATGTCAATTTTTCCACTTTTTGAACTTCTTGTTTTTATAGCCTAGAAAGGCGTTTCTTCGCCCTAGAATCTCGTAAAAGACATTTTCCTGGCCTATATTGCCTAAAAAAAAATTTGGAAAAATGGCCATTTTTGGATCAAAACCATTGGTTAACCCATTTGCAAAAATGTAAATTTTTCCACTTTTTGAACTTCTTGTTTTTATAGCCTAGAAAGGCGTTTTTTCGTTCTAAAATATCATAAAAGACATTTTCCTGGCCTATATTGCCTAAAAAAAAAAGTTGCAAAAATGGCCATTTTTGGACCAAAACCATGGGTTAACTCCTTTTGAAAAATGTCAATTTTTCTTCCTTTTGAACTTTTTGTTTTTATAGCCTAGAAAAGCGTTTTTTCGTTCTAGAATATCGTAAAAAACATATTCCTGCCCTATATTGCCTAAAAAAAAAGGTGGAATAATGGCCGGTTTTGGACAAAAACCATGGGTTAACCCCTTTGCAAAAATCTCAATTTTTCCACTTTTTGAACTTCTTGTTTTTATTGCCTAAAAAGGCGTTTTTTCGCTCTAGAATATCGTAAAAGACATTTTCCTGACCTATATTGCTAAAAAAAAAAAGTTGGAAAAAGGGCCATTTTTGGACCAAAACCATGGGTTAACCGCTTTGCAAAACTGTCAATTTTTTGACTTTTAGAACTTATTGTTTTTATAGCCTAGAAAGGCGTTTTTTCGCTCTAGAATATCGTAAAAGACATTTTCCTGGCCTATATTGCCTAAAAAAAAAAGTTGCAAAAATGGCCATTTTGGGACCAAAACCATGGGTTAACCCCTTTGCCAAAATGTCGATTTTTCGACTTTTTGAACTTCTTGTTTTTATAACCTCAAAAGGCGTTTTTTCGCTCTAGAATATCGTAAGAGACATTTTCCTGGCCTATATTGCCTAAAAAAAAAAAGTTGGAAAAATGGCCATTTTTGGACCAAAACCATGGGTTAACCCCTTTGGAAAAATGTCAATTCTTCGACTTTTTGAACTTTTTGTTTTTATAGCCTAGAAAGGCGTTTTTGCGGTCTAGAATATCGTAAAAGACCTTTTCCTGGCCTATATTGCCTTAAAAAAAAAAGGTGGAAAAATGACCATTTTTGGACCAAAACCATGGTTTAACCCCTTTGCAAAAATCTCAATTTTTCGACTTTTTGAACTTCTTGTTTTTATAGCCTAAAAAGGCGTTTTTTCGCTCTAGAATATCGTAAAAGACATTTTCCTGGCCTATATTGCTTAAAAAAAAAAGGTGGAAAAATGGCCATTTTTGGACCAAAACCATGGGTTAACCCCTTTGGAAAAATGTCAATTTTTCGACTTTTTGAACTTCTTTGTTTTATAGGCTAGAAGGGCGTTTTTTTTGCTCTACAATATCGTAAAAGACATTTTCCTGGTCTATATTACCTAAAAAAAAAGTTGGAAAAATGGCCATTTTTGGACCAAAAACATGGGTTAACCCATTAGGAAAAATGTCAATTTTTCGACTTTTTGGACTTCTTGTTTTTATAGCCTAGAAAGGCGTTTTTTCGTTCTAGAATAAGATAAAAGACATTATTATTCTGGCCTATATCGCCTAAAAAAAAAGTTGGAAAAATGGCCATTTTTGGACCAAAAACATGGGTTAACCCCTTTGGAAAAATGTCAAATTTTCCACTTTTTGAACTTCCTGTTTTTATAGCCTAGAAAAGCGTTTTTTCGCTCTAGAATATCGTAAAAGACATTTTCCTCGTGTATATTGAACCAAAAAAAATTTGGAAAAATGGCCATTTTTCGCCCTAAACCATGGGTTAACCCCTTTGCCGAAATGTCAATTTATCGACTATTTGAACTTCTTCTTTTTACAGCCTAGAAAGTGGTTTTTTCGCTCTAGAATAACGTAAAAGACATATTTCTGGCCTGTATTCCCGAAAGAAAAAAAAACGTGGAAAAACGGCCATTTTTGGACCGAAACCATGGGTTAACCCCTTTGCAAAAATCTCAATTTTTCGATTTTTTAAACTTATTGTTTTTATAGCCTAGAAAGGCGTTTTTTCGCTCTAGAATATCGTAAAAGACATTTTCCTGGCCTATATTGCCTAAAAAAGAAAAGTTGGAAAAATGGCCATTTTTGGACCAAAACCATGGGTTAACCCCTTTGGGAAAATGTCAATTTTTCGACTTTTTGGACTTCTTGTTTTTATAGCCTAGAAAGGCGTTTTTTCGTTCTAGAATATCATAAAAGACATTTTCCTGGCCTATATTGCCTAAAAAAAAAATTTGGAAAAATGGCCATTTTTGGACCAAAACCATGGGTTAACCCCTTTGCCAAAATGTCAATTTTTCGACTTTTTTAACTTCTTGTTTTTATAGGCTAGATAGGCGTTTTTTCGCTTTAGAATATTGTAAAAGACATTTTCCTGGCCTTTCTTCCCTAAAAAAAAAAATTTGGACAACTGGCCATTTTTTGACAAAAACCATGGGTTAACCCCTTTGCAAAAATGTCAATTTTTCGACTTTTTGAACTTCTTGTTTTTATAGGCTAGAAGGGCGTTTTTTCGCTCTAGAATATCGTAAAATACATTTTCCTGGCCTATATTGCCTAAAAAAAAAAGTTAGAAAAATGGCCATTTTTGGACCAAAACCATGGGTTAACCCTTTTGCAAAAATGTCAATTTTTCCACTTTTTGAACGTCTTGTTTTTATAGCCTAGAAAGGCGTTTCTTCGCCCTAGAATTTCGTAAAAGACATTTTCCTGGCCTATATTGCCTAAAAAAAAAATTTGGAGAAATGGCCATTTTTGGACCAAAACCATGGGTTAACCCATTTGCAAAAATGTAAATTTTTCCACTTTTTGAACTTCTTGTTTTTATAGCCTAGAAAGGCGTTTTTTTAACCTAGAATCTCGTAAAATACATTTTCCTGGACTATATTGCCAAAAAAAAAAAGTTGCAAAAATGGCCATTTTTGGACCAAAACCATGGGTTAACCCCTTTTGAGAAATGTCAATTTTTCTTCTTTTTGAACTTTTTGTTTTTATAGCCTAGAAAAGCGTTTTTTCGCTCTAGAATATCGTAAAAGACATATTCCTGCCCTATATTGCCTAAAAAAAAGGTGGAATAATGGCCGTTTTTGGACAAAAACCATGGGTTAACCCAGGAGCCCATCAAATGGAGCCTCCATCTCCATTAATTTCTTGAGTCAACCCTTTCCCGAGTAGATTTATAAATAGAACGGTTTGTTTCCCGCGAAAAGTGTCATATTTCCGTAAGTCTCGTATGTCACGGTGAAAAAATAAAATTGAATGAAGTCGAACTCAGAAGCCCGTCCTTCGACCGTTATCCTTTTTTACTTTACGTCCATTTTTACAATTTTACAGCCGCTGTGATCTGGGTATCATGAAATAACAGTTAATGAATTACCTGACTGAGACTGAGCATAAAGCGATGGGACAAAGGCAGCGAACTGAGGATCACGGAGAGGTTATCTTTGCGAGTATTTCTTTTTTTTTCTGCCGCCATACATCCCACATCTTAGCATGCACCTAGAAAAGAGTCGACGATTAAGCGTTCTGTGGACGATTTGGAACTTTTCGATGATCAGCGCCGAAAAAGTGCCAGGATCATTTGATTTTTGTCATCACCGCGGAGTGGACTTCGCCAGTTAAGCACCGCGTGCAAAAGCGATGACCTAAGTAGCGACTAACGAGGAATGCTTCCGTTCCGAAATTTGAGAAATTGCAGTCTTCCTTTACAACTGACTTGTATCACCATGAGAGTCGCCTGATGAAACTGGCACTTGAAAAGTTGAACAGAAGACAACAGTTGGTCGACCGTGAAGCTAACTCAAAAGTAATTTGCTAACGGAGGAAATTGTGACATCGCGCTCCAGTCCAAAGACCCACTTATCTCAAGAAAAACAAAATGGATTGTATCTGCGCCAAAAGAATTATGACTGACCAACAGGACAATTCTCAGCACTTAATGTAGAAGTTTAGGCTCAATTCCTTCCTTCGAATTCGCATCTGTAGATCACTTTTTTGCGATAAAACAATGGCTGGGCCCCGCGTTACAAAACATAGCAGGGAATCATCACACTAGCTGACGGACAAAACAACCACAAGGACCACAAGTATTTATTCAGATAAACACATTTCGAAAAAGAACAACTTGAAAAACTAGAAATTTGATTAGCATTGAGTCATTTGGCCGAAATAAGAACCTTAACGCTCAAAAAAAAAAATGGCTAAAGAAAACGAATCCTGTCAGAACTACAGACTGCGGGTAGTAGTTAATCAGTATGCATGTAACAGACCAGCTTCATGGCCTCTTAATGTGTGACAAGCAACCAAAATTAAGTTTACATAGTCAGAGTTTAAAACTGTCCACAGTATAATCTACCCGCTAGAAAGAAAAAAAAAAAAAAATCTCTGAGGGATGAAAACGCTTAAGTCACGCTTCACTAGCTTATGATTGTGTTTGGCCTGTCAACACCAAATTTCCTGCTGTTTCATGAAGTACAATAGCAGTGTCATTTCGTCGTTGTGATTGGCTCTTCCCACCGTCGGCGCGCGAACTCTCCCCCGGGAACCGTTCTAATTAAAAATCTACTCGGGAAAGGGTTGACTCCAAGGGCTTGTATGGGAGATGGAGGCTCCATTTGATGGGCTCCTGGTTAACCCCTTTGCAAAAATCTCAATTTTTCAACTTTTTGAACTTCTTGTTTTTATAGCCTAAAAAGGCGTTTTTTCGCTCTAGAATATCGTAAAAGACATTTTCCTGACCTATATTGCTAAAAAAAAAAAAGTTGGAAAAATGGCCATTTTTGGACCAAAACCATGGGTTAACCCTTTAGGAAAAATGTCAATTTTTCCACTTTTTGAACTTCCTGTTTTTATAGCCTAGAAAGGCGTTTCTTCGCCCTAGAATCTCGTAAAAGACATTTTCCTCGCCGATATTGCCTAAAAAAAAAAGTTGGAAAAATGGCCATTTTTGGACCAAAACCATGGGTTAACCCCTTTGGAAAAATGTCAATTTTTCGACTTTTTGAACTTCTTTTTTTTATAGCCTAGAAAGGCATTTTTTCAACCTAGAATCTCGTAAAATACATTTTCCTGGACTATATTGCCTAAAAAAAAAGTTGGAAAAATGGCCATTTTGGGACCAAAACCATGGGTTAACCCCTTTTGAAAAAATGTCAATTTTTCGACTTTTTGAACTTTTTGTTTTTATAGCCTAGAAAGGCGTTTTTTTCGCTCTAGAATATCGTAAAAGACATATTCCTGGCCTATATTGCCTAAGAAAAAAGAGGTGGAATAATGGCCATTTTGGACCAAAACCATGGGTTAACCCTTTGCCAAAATGTCAATTTTCCGACTTTTGAACTTCTTGTTTTTATAGCCTCAAAAGGCGTTTTTTGCTCTAGAATATTGTAAAAGACATTTTCCTGGCCTTTCTTGCCTAAAAAAAAAATTTGGAATAATGGCCATTTTTTTTGACCAAAACCATGGGTTAACCGCTTCGCAAAACTGTCAATATTTCGACTTTTTAAACTTATTGTTTTTATAGCCTAGAAAGGCGTTTTTTTCGCTCTAGAATATCGTAAAAGACATTTTCCTGGCTTATATTGCCTAAAAAAAAAAAGTTGGAAAAAATGGCCATTTTGGAAAAAAATGTCAATTTTTCGACTTTTTGGACTTCTTGTTTTTATAGCCTAGAAAGGCGTTTTTTTCGTTCTAGAATATCATAAAAGACATTTTCCTGGCCTATATTGCCTATAAAAAAAGTTAGAAAAATGGCCATTTTTGGACCCAAACCATGGGTTAACCCCTTTGCAAAAATGTCAATTTTTCCACTTTTTGAACTTCTTGTTTTTATAGCCTAGAAAGGCGTTTCTTCGCCCTAGAATCTCGTAAAAGACATTTTCCTGGCCTATATTGCCTAAAAAAAAAAAGTAGGAAAAATGGCCATTTTTGGACCAAAACCATGGGTTAACCCCTTTGCCAAAATGTCAATTTTTCGACTTTTTGAACGTCTTGTTTTTATAGGCTAGATAGGCGTTTTTTCGCTTTAGAATATTGTAAAAGACATTTTCCTGGCCTTTCTTGCCTAAAAAAAAAATTTGGAATAATGGCCATTTTTTGACCAAAACCATGGGTTAACCCCTTTGCAAAAATGTCAATTTTTCCACTTTTTGAACTTCTTGTTTTTATAGCCTAGAAAAGCGTTTTTTCGCTCTAGAATATCGTAAAAGACATACTCCTGCCCTATATTGCCAAAAAAAAAAGGTGGAATAATGGCCATTTTTGGACCAAAACCATGGGTTAACCCTTTAGGAAAAATGTCAATTTTTCCACTTTTTGAACTTCCTGTTTTTATAGCCTAGAAAGGCGTTTCTTCGCCCTAGAATCTCGTAAAAGACATTTTCCTCGCCGATATTGCCTAAAAAAAAAAGTTGGAAAAATGGCCATTTTGGACCAAAACCATGGGTTAACCCTTTGGAAAAATGTCAATTTTTCGACTTTTTGAACTTCTTGTTTTTATAGCCTAGAAAGGCGTTTTTTTCAACCTAGAATCTCGTAAAATACATTTTCCTGGACTATATTGCCTAAAAAAAAAAAAAGTTGGAAAAATGGCCATTTTGGGACCAAAACCATGGGTTAACCCCTTTTGAAAAATGTCAATTTTTCGACTTTTTGAACTTTTTGTTTTATAGCCTAGAAAGGCGTTTTTTCGCTCTAGAATATCGTAAAAAGACACATATTCCTGGCCTATATTGCCTAAGAAAAGAGGTGGAATAATGGCCATTTTTGGACCAAAACCATGGGTTAACCCCTTTGCCAAAATGTCAATTTTCCGACTTTTTGAACTTCTTGTTTTTATAGCCTCAAAAGGCGTTTTTTTGCTCTAGAATATTGTAAACGACATTTTCCTGGCCTTTCTTGCCTAAAAAAAAAAATTTGGAATAATGGCCATTTTTTGACCAAAACCATGGGTTAACCGCTTCGCAAAACTGTCAATTTTTCGACTTTTTGAACTTATTGTTTTTATAGCCTAGAAAGGCGTTTTTTCGCTCTAGAATATCGTAAAAGACATTTTCCTGGCTTATATTGCCTAAAAAAGAAAAGTTGGAAAAATGGCCATTTTTGGAAAAATGTCAATTTTTCGACTTTTTGGACTTCTTGTTTTTATAGCCTAGAAAGGCGTTTTTTCGTTCTAGAATATCATAAAAGACATTTTCCTGGCCTATATTGCCTATAAAAAAAGTTAGAAAAATGGCCATTTTTGGACCCAAACCATGGGTTAACCCCTTTGCAAAAATGTCAATTTTTCGACTTTTTGAACTTTTTGTTGTTATAGCCTAGAAAGGCGTTTTTTCGCTCTAGAATATCGTAAAAGACATATTCCTGGCCTATATTGCCTAAGAAAAGAGGTGGAATAATGGCCATTTTTGGACCAAAACCATGGGTTAACCCCTTTGCCAAAATGTCAATTTTCCGACTTTTTGAACTTCTTGTTTTTATAGCCTCAAAAGGCGTTTTTTTGCTCTAGAATATTGTAAACGACATTTTCCTGGCCTTTCTTGCCTAAAAAAAAAAATTTGGAATAATGGCCATTTTTTGACCAAAACCATGGGTTAACCGCTTCGCAAAACTGTCAATTTTTCGACTTTTTAAACTTATTGTTTTTATAGCCTAGAAAGGCGTTTTTTCGCTCTAGAATATCGTAAAAGACTTTTTCCTGGCTTATATTGCCTAAAAAAAAAAGTTGGAAAAATGGCCATTTTTGAAAAATGTCAATTTTTCGACTTTTGGACTTCTTGTTTTTATAGCCTAGAAAGGCGTTTTTTCGTTCTAGAATATCATAAAAGACATTTTCCTGGCCTATATTGCCTATAAAAAAAGTTAGAAAAATGGCCATTTTTGGACCCAAACCATGGGTTAACCCCTTTGCAAAAATGTCAATTTTTCCACTTTTTGAACTTCTTGTTTTTATAGCCTAGAAAGGCGTTTCTTCGCCCTAGAATCTCGTAAAAGACATTTTCCTGGCCTATATTGCCTAAAAAAAAAAAAAAAAAAGTAGGAAAAATGGCCATTTTTGGACCAAAACCATGGGTTAACCCCTTTGCCAAAATGTCAATTTTTCGACTTTTTGAACGTCTTGTTTTTATAGGCTAGATAGGCGTTTTTTCGCTTTAGAATATTGTAAAAGACATTTTCCTGGCCTTTCTTGCCTAAAAAAAAAATTTGGAATAATGGCCATTTTTTGACCAAAACCATGGGTTAACCCCTTTGCAAAAATGTCAATTTTTCGACTTTTTGAACTTCTTGTTTTTATAGGCTAGAAGGGCGTTTTTTCGCTCTAGAATATCGTAAAAGACATTTTCCTGGCCTATATTGCCTATAAAAAAAGTTAGAAAAATGGCCATTTTTGGACCCAAACCATGGGTTAACCCTTTTGCAAAAATGTCAATTTTTTCACTTTTTGAACTTCTTGTTCTTATAGCCTAGAAAGGCGTTTCTTCGCCCTAGAATCTCGTAAAAGACATTTTCCTGGCCTATATTGCCTATAAAAAAAGTTAGAAAAATGGCCATTTTTGGACCAAAACCATGGGTTAACCCATTTGCAAAAATGTAAATTTTTCCACTTTTTGAACTTCTTGTTTTTATAGCCTAGAAAAGCGTTTTTTCGCTCTAGAATATCGTAAAAGACATACTCCTGCCCTATATTGCCAAAAAAAAAAGGTGGAATAATGGCCATTTTTGGACCAAAACCATGGGTTAACCCCTTTGGAAAAATGTCAATTTTTCGACTTTTTGAACTTCTTGTTTTTATAGCCTCGAAAGGCGTTTTTTCAACCTAGAATCTCCTAAAATACATTTTCCTGGAATATATTGCCTAAAAAAAAAAGTTGGAAAAATGGCCATTTTTGGACCAAAACCATGGGTTTACCCCTTTTGAAAAATGTCAATTTTTCGACTTTTTGAACTTTTTGTTTTTATAGCCTAGAAAGGCGTTTTTTCGCTCTAGAATATCGTAAAAGACATATTCCTGGCCTATATTGCCTAAAAAAAAAGTTGGAATAATGGCCATTTTTGGACCAAAACCATGGGTTAACCCCTTTGCCAAAATGTCAATTTTTCGACTTTTTTAACTTCTTGTTTTTATAGGCTAGATAGGCGTTTTTTCGCTTTAGAATATTGTAAAAGACATTTTCCTGGCCTTTCTTGCCTAAAAAAAAAAATTTGGAATAATGGCCATTTTTTGACCAAAACCATGGGTTAACCCCTTTGCAAAAATGTCAATTTTTCGACTTTTTGAACATCTGGTTTTTATAGCCTCAAAAGGCGTTTTTTCGCTCCAGAATATCGTAAAAGACATTTTCCTGGCCTATATTGCCTAAAAAAAAAAGTTGGAAAAATGGCCATTTTTGGACCAAAACCATGGGTTAACCGCTTTGCAAAACTGTCAATTTTTCGACTTTTTTAACTTATTGTTTTTATAGCCTAGAAAGGCGTTTTTTCGCTCTAGAATATCGTAAAAGACATTTTCCGGGCCTATATTGCCTAAAAAACAAAAGTTGGAAAAATAGCCATTTTTGGAAAAATGTCAATTTTTCGACTTTTTGAACTTCTTGTTTTTATAGCCTAGAAAGGCGTTTTTTCGTTCTAGAATATCATAAAAGACATTTTCCTGGCCTATATTGCCTAAAAAAAAAAAGTAGGAATAATGGCCATTTTTGGACCAAAACCATGGGTTAACCCCTTTGCCAAAATGTCAATTTTTCGACTTTTTGAACTTCTTGTTTTTATAGGCTAGATAGGCGTTTTTTCGCTTTAGAATATCGTAAAAGACATTTTCGTGGCGTATATTGCCTATAAAAAAAAGTTAGAAAAATGGCCATTTTTGGACCCAAACCATGGGTTAACCCCTTTGCAAAAATGTCAATTTTTCGACTCTTTGAACTTCTTGTTTTTATAGCCTAGAAAGGCGTTTCTTCGCTCTAGAATCTCGTAAAAGACATTTTCCTGGCCTATATTGCCAAAAAAAAAAAAGTTGGAAAAATGGCCATTTTTGGACCAAAACCATGGGTTAACCCTTTGCCAAAATGTCAATTTTTCGACTTTTTGAACTTCTTGTTTTTATAGGCTAGATAGCGGTTTTTTTGCTTTAGAATATTGTAAAAGATATTTTCCTGGCCTCTATTGCCTAAAAAAAAAAAGTTGGAAAAATGGCCATTTTTGGACCAAAACCATGGGTTAAGCCCTTTGGAAAAATGTCAATTTTTCCACTTTTTGAACTTCCTGTTTTTATAGCCTAGAAAGGCGTTTCTTCGCCCTAGAATCTCGTAAAAGACATTTTCCTGGCCTATATTGCCTAAAAAAAAAAAGTTGGAAAAAAGGCCATTTTTGGACCAAAACCATGGGTTAACCCCTTTGGAAAAATGTCAATTTTTCGACTTTTTGAACTTCTTGTTTTTATAGCCTAGAAAGGCGTTTTTTCGTTCTAGAATATCGTAAAAGACATATTCCTGCCCTATATTGCCTAAAAAAAAGGTGGAATAATGGCCGTTTTTGGACAAAAACCATGGGTTAACCCAGGAGCCCATCAAATGGAGCCTCCATCTCCATTAATTTCTTGAGTCAACCCTTTCCCGAGTAGATTTATAAATAGAACGGTTTGTTTCCCGCGAAAAGTGTCATATTTCCGTAAGTCTCGTATGTCACGGTGAAAAAATAAAATTGAATGAAGTCGAACTCAGAAGCCCGTCCTTCGACCGTTATCCTTTTTTACTTTACGTCCATTTTTACAATTTTACAGCCGCTGTGATCTGGGTATCATGAAATAACAGTTAATGAATTACCTGACTGAGACTGAGCATAAAGCGATGGGACAAAGGCAGCGAACTGAGGATCACGGAGAGGTTATCTTTGCGAGTATTTCTTTTTTTTTCTGCCGCCATACATCCCACATCTTAGCATGCACCTAGAAAAGAGTCGACGATTAAGCGTTCTGTGGACGATTTGGAACTTTTCGATGATCAGCGCCGAAAAAGTGCCAGGATCATTTGATTTTTGTCATCACCGCGGAGTGGACTTCGCCAGTTAAGCACCGCGTGCAAAAGCGATGACCTAAGTAGCGACTAACGAGGAATGCTTCCGTTCCGAAATTTGAGAAATTGCAGTCTTCCTTTACAACTGACTTGTATCACCATGAGAGTCGCCTGATGAAACTGGCACTTGAAAAGTTGAACAGAAGACAACAGTTGGTCGACCGTGAAGCTAACTCAAAAGTAATTTGCTAACGGAGGAAATTGTGACATCGCGCTCCAGTCCAAAGACCCACTTATCTCAAGAAAAACAAAATGGATTGTATCTGCGCCAAAAGAATTATGACTGACCAACAGGACAATTCTCAGCACTTAATGTAGAAGTTTAGGCTCAATTCCTTCCTTCGAATTCGCATCTGTAGATCACTTTTTTGCGATAAAACAATGGCTGGGCCCCGCGTTACAAAACATAGCAGGGAATCATCACACTAGCTGACGGACAAAACAACCACAAGGACCACAAGTATTTATTCAGATAAACACATTTCGAAAAAGAACAACTTGAAAAACTAGAAATTTGATTAGCATTGAGTCATTTGGCCGAAATAAGAACCTTAACGCTCAAAAAAATTGGCTAAAGAAAACGAATCCTGTCAGAACTACAGACTGCGGGTAGTAGTTAATCAGTATGCATGTAACAGACCAGCTTCATGGCCTCTTAATGTGTGACAAGCAACCAAAATTAAGTTTACATAGTCAGAGTTTAAAACTGTCCACAGTATAATCTACCCGCTAGAAAGAAAAAAAAAAAGAAAATCTCTGAGGGATGAAAACGCTTAAGTCACGCTTCACTAGCTTATGATTGTGTTTGGCCTGTCAACACCAAATTTCCTGCTGTTTCATGAAGTACAATAGCAGTGTCATTTCGTCGTTGTGATTGGCTCTTCCCACCGTCGGCGCGCGAACTCTCCCCCGGGAACCGTTCTAATTAAAAATCTACTCGGGAAAGGGTTGACTCCAAGGGCTTGTATGGGAGATGGAGGCTCCATTTGATGGGCTCCTGGTTAACCCCTTTGCAAAAATCTCAATTTTTCAACTTTTTGAACTTCTTGTTTTTATAGCCTAAAAAGGCGTTTTTTCGCTCTAGAATATCGTAAAAGACATTTTCCTGACCTATATTGCTAAAAAAAAAAAAGTTGGAAAAATGGCCATTTTTGGACCAAAACCATGGGTTAACCCTTTAGGAAAAATGTCAATTTTTCCACTTTTTGAACTTCCTGTTTTTATAGCCTAGAAAGGCGTTTCTTCGCCCTAGAATCTCGTAAAAGACATTTTCCTCGCCGATATTGCCTAAAAAAAAAAGTTGGAAAAATGGCCATTTTTGGACCAAAACCATGGGTTAACCCCTTTGGAAAAATGTCAATTTTTCGACTTTTTGAACTTCTTGTTTTTATAGCCTAGAAAGGCGTTTTTTCAACCTAGAATCTCGTAAAATACATTTTCCTGGACTATATTGCCTAAAAAAAAAAGTTGGAAAAATGGCCATTTTGGGACCAAAACCATGGGTTAACCCCTTTTGAAAAATGTCAATTTTTCGACTTTTTGAACTTTTTGTTTTTATAGCCTAGAAAGGCGTTTTTTCGCTCTAGAATATCGTAAAAGACATATTCCTGGCCTATATTGCCTAAGAAAAGAGGTGGAATAATGGCCATTTTTGGACCAAAACCATGGGTTAACCCCTTTGCCAAAATGTCAATTTTCCGACTTTTTGAACTTCTTGTTTTTATAGCCTCAAAAGGCGTTTTTTTGCTCTAGAATATTGTAAAAGACATTTTCCTGGCCTTTCTTGCCTAAAAAAAAAAATTTGGAATAATGGCCATTTTTTGACCAAAACCATGGGTTAACCGCTTCGCAAAACTGTCAATTTTTCGACTTTTTAAACTTATTGTTTTTGTAGCCTAGAAAGGCGTTTTTTCGCTCTAGAATATCGTAAAAGACATTTTCCTGGCTTATATTGCCTAAAAAAGAAAAGTTGGAAAAATGGCCATTTTTGGAAAAATGTCAATTTTTCGACTTTTTGGACTTCTTGTTTTTATAGCCTAGAAAGGCGTTTTTTCGTTCTAGAATATCATAAAAGACATTTTCCTGGCCTATATTGCCTATAAAAAAAGTTAGAAAAATGGCCATTTTTGGACCCAAACCATGGGTTAACCCCTTTGCAAAAATGTCAATTTTTCCACTTTTTGAACTTCTTGTTTTTATAGCCTAGAAAGGCGTTTCTTCGCCCTAGAATCTCGTAAAAGACATTTTCCTGGCCTATATTGCCTAAAAAAAAAAAGTAGGAAAAATGGCCATTTTTGGACCAAAACCATGGGTTAACCCCTTTGCCAAAATGTCAATTTTTCGACTTTTTGAACGTCTTGTTTTTATAGGCTAGATAGGCGTTTTTTCGCTTTAGAATATTGTAAAAGACATTTTCCTGGCCTTTCTTGCCTAAAAAAAAAATTTGGAATAATGGCCATTTTTTGACCAAAACCATGGGTTAACCCCTTTGCAAAAATGTCAATTTTTCGACTTTTTGAACTTCTTGTTTTTATAGGCTAGAAGGGCGTTTTTTCGCTCTAGAATATCGTAAAAGACATTTTCCTGGCCTATATTGCCTATAAAAAAAGTTAGAAAAATGGCCATTTTTGGACCCAAACCATGGGTTAACCCCTTTGCAAAAATGTCAATTTTTTCACTTTTTGAACTTCTTGTTCTTATAGCCTAGAAAGGCGTTTCTTCGCCCTAGAATCTCGTAAAAGACATTTTCCTGGCCTATATTGCCTATAAAAAAAGTTAGAAAAATGGCCATTTTTGGACCAAAACCATGGGTTAACCCATTTGCAAAAATGTAAATTTTTCCACTTTTTGAACTTCTTGTTTTTATAGCCTAGAAAAGCGTTTTTTCGCTCTAGAATATCGTAAAAGACATACTCCTGCCCTATATTGCCAAAAAAAAAAGGTGGAATAATGGCCATTTTTGGACCAAAACCATGGGTTAACCCTTTAGGAAAAATGTCAATTTTTCCACTTTTTGAACTTCCTGTTTTTATAGCCTAGAAAGGCGTTTCTTCGCCCTAGAATCTCGTAAAAGACATTTTCCTCGCCGATATTGCCTAAAAAAAAAAGTTGGAAAAATGGCCATTTTTGGACCAAAACCATGGGTTAACCCCTTTGGAAAAATGTCAATTTTTCGACTTTTTGAACTTCTTGTTTTTATAGCCTAGAAAGGCGTTTTTTCAACCTAGAATCTCGTAAAATACATTTTCCTGGACTATATTGCCTAAAAAAAAAAATTGGAAAAATGGCCATTTTGGGACCAAAACCATGGGTTAACCCCTTTTGAAAAATGTCAATTTTTCGACTTTTTGAACTTTTTGTTTTTATAGCCTAGAAAGGCGTTTTTTCGCTCTAGAATATCGTAAAAGACATATTCCTGGCCTATATTGCCTAAGAAAAGAGGTGGAATAATGGCCATTTTTGGACCAAAACCATGGGTTAACCCCTTTGCCAAAATGTCAATTTTCCGACTTTTTGAACTTCTTGTTTTTATAGCCTCAAAAGGCGTTTTTTTGCTCTAGAATATTGTAAACGACATTTTCCTGGCCTTTCTTGCCTAAAAAAAAAAATTTGGAATAATGGCCATTTTTTGACCAAAACCATGGGTTAACCGCTTCGCAAAACTGTCAATTTTTCGACTTTTTAAACTTATTGTTTTTATAGCCTAGAAAGGCGTTTTTTCGCTCTAGAATATCGTAAAAGACATTTTCCTGGCTTATATTGCCTAAAAAAGAAAAGTTGGAAAAATGGCCATTTTTGGAAAAATGTCAATTTTTCGACTTTTTGGACTTCTTGTTTTTATAGCCTAGAAAGGCGTTTTTTCGTTCTAGAATATCATAAAAGACATTTTCCTGGCCTATATTGCCTATAAAAAAAGTTAGAAAAATGGCCATTTTTGGACCCAAACCATGGGTTAACCCCTTTGCAAAAATGTCAATTTTTCCACTTTTTGAACTTCTTGTTTTTATAGCCTAGAAAGGCGTTTCTTCGCCCTAGAATCTCGTAAAAGACATTTTCCTGGCCTATATTGCCTAAAAAAAAAAAAAGTAGGAAAAAATGGCCATTTTTGGACCAAAACCATGGGTTAACCCTTTGCCAAAATGTCAATTTTTCGACTTTTGAACGTCTTGTTTTTATAGGCTAGATAGGCGTTTTTTTTCGCTTTAGAATATTGTAAAAGACATTTTCCTGGCCTTTCTTGCCTAAAAAAAAAAATTTGGAATAATGGCCATTTTTTTGACCAAAACCATGGGTTAACCCCTTTGCAAAAATGTCAATTTTTCGACTTTTTGAACTTCTTGTTTTTATAGGCTAGAAGGGCGTTTTTTCGCTCTAGAATATCGTAAAAGACATTTTCCTGGCCTATATTGCCTATAAAAAAAGTTAGAAAAATGGCCATTTTTGGACCCAAACCATGGGTTAACCCTTTTGCAAAAATGTCAATTTTTTCACTTTTTGAACTTCTTGTTCTTATAGCCTAGAAAGGCGTTTCTTCGCCCTAGAATCTCGTAAAAGACATTTTCCTGGCCTATATTGCCTATAAAAAAAGTTAGAAAAATGGCCATTTTTGGACCAAAACCATGGGTTAACCCATTTGCAAAAATGTAAATTTTTCCACTTTTTGAACTTCTTGTTTTTATAGCCTAGAAAAGCGTTTTTTCGCTCTAGAATATCGTAAAAGACATACTCCTGCCCTATATTGCCAAAAAAAAAAGGTGGAATAATGGCCATTTTTGGACCAAAACCATGGGTTAACCCCTTTGGAAAAATGTCAATTTTTCGACTTTTTGAACTTCTTGTTTTTATAGCCTCGAAAGGCGTTTTTTCAACCTAGAATCTCGTAAAATACATTTTCCTGGAATATATTGCCTAAAAAAAAAAGTTGGAAAAATGGCCATTTTTGGACCAAAACCATGGGTTTACCCCTTTTGAAAAATGTCAATTTTTCGACTTTTTGAACTTTTTGTTTTTATAGCCTAGAAAGGCGTTTTTTCGCTCTAGAATATCGTAAAAGACATATTCCTGGCCTATATTGCCTAAAAAAAAAGTTGGAATAATGGCCATTTTTGGACCAAAAGCATGGGTTAACCCCTTTGCCAAAATGTCAATTTTTCGACTTTTTGAACTTCTTGTTTTTATAGGCTAGATAGGCGTTTTTTCGCTTTAGAATATTGTAAAAGACATTTTCCTGGCCTTTCTTGCCTAAAAAAAAAAATTTGGAATAATGGCCATTTTTTGACCAAAACCATGGGTTAACCCCTTTGCAAAAATGTCAATTTTTCGACTTTTTGAACATCTGGTTTTTATAGCCTCAAAAGGCGTTTTTTCGCTCCAGAATATCGTAAAAGACATTTTCCTGGCCTATATTGCCTAAAAAAAAAAGTTGGAAAAATGGCCATTTTTGGACCAAAACCACGGGTTAACCGCTTTGCAAAACTGTCAATTTTTCGACTTTTTTAACTTATTGTTTTTATAGCCTAGAAAGGCGTTTTTTCGCTCTAGAATATCGTAAAAGACATTTTCCGGGCCTATATTGCCTAAAAAACAAAAGTTGGAAAAATGGCCATTTTTGGAAAAATGTCAATTTTTCGACTTTTTGAACTTCTTGTTTTTATAGCCTAGAAAGGCGTTTTTTCGTTCTAGAATATCATAAAAGACATTTTCCTGGCCTATATTGCCTAAAAAAAAAAAGTAGGAATAATGGCCATTTTTGGACCAAAACCATGGGTTAACCCCTTTGCCAAAATGTCAATTTTTCGACTTTTTGAACTTCTTGTTTTTATAGGCTAGATAGGCGTTTTTTCGCTTTAGAATATCGTAAAAGACATTTTCGTGGCCTATATTGCCTATAAAAAAAAGTTAGAAAAATGGCCATTTTTGGACCCAAACCATGGGTTAACCCCTTTGCAAAAATGTCAATTTTTCGACTCTTTGAACTTCTTGTTTTTATAGCCTAGAAAGGCGTTTCTTCGCTCTAGAATCTCGTAAAAGACATTTTCCTGGCCTATATTGCCAAAAAAAAAAAAGTTGGAAAAATGGCCATTTTTGGACCAAAACCATGGGTTAACCCCTTTGCCAAAATGTCAATTTTTCGACTTTTTGAACTTCTTGTTTTTATAGGCTAGATAGCGGTTTTTTTGCTTTAGAATATTGTAAAAGATATTTTCCTGGCCTCTATTGCCTAAAAAAAAAAAGTTGGAAAAATGGCCATTTTTGGACCAAAACCATGGGTTAAGCCCTTTGGAAAAATGTCAATTTTTCCACTTTTTGAACTTCCTGTTTTTATAGCCTAGAAAGGCGTTTCTTCGCCCTAGAATCTCGTAAAAGACATTTTCCTGGCCTATATTGCCTAAAAAAAAAAAGTTGGAAAAAAGGCCATTTTTGGACCAAAACCATGGGTTAACCCCTTTGGAAAAATGTCAATTTTTCGACTTTTTGAACTTCTTGTTTTTATAGCCTAGAAAGGCGTTTTTTCAACCTAGAATCTCGTAAAATAAATTTTCCAGGACTATATTGCCTAAAACAAAAAAGTTGGAAAAATGGCCATTTTTGGACCAAAACCATGGGTTAACCCCTTTTGAAAAATGCCAATTTTTCTACTTTTTGAACTTTTTGTTTTTATAGCCTACAAAGGCGTTTTTTCGCTCTAGAATATCGTAAAAGACATATTCCTGGCCTATATTGCCTTAAAAAAAAGGTGGAATAATGGCCATTTTTGGACCAAAACCATGGGTTAACCCCTTTGCAAAAATCTCAATTTTTCGACTTTTTGAACTTCTTGTTTTTATAGCCTAGAAAGGAGTTTTTTCGTTGTAAAATATCGTAAAAGACATTTTCCTTGCCTATATCGCTTGAAAAAACTGGTTGGAATAATGGTCATTTTTAGACCAAAACCATGGGTTAACCCCTTTGGAAAAATCTCAATTTTGCGACTTTTTGAACTTCTTTTTTTTATAGCCTAGAAAGGAGTTTTTGGTTGTAAAATATGGTAAAAGATATTTTCCTGGCCTATATTGCCTAAAAATAAAAGTTTGGAAAAATAGCAATGTTTGGACCAAAACCATGGGTTAACCCCTTTGGAAAAATGTCAGTATTTCGACTTTTTTATCTGTTTCTTTTTATAGCCTAGAAAGGCTTTTTTGGTTGTAGAATATGGTGAAAGACATTTTCCTTAAATATATATCCAAAAAAAACAAGTTGGAATAATGGTCATTTTTGGACAAAAACCATTACTAAACACTTTTGTAAAAATGTCAATTGTTCGACTTTTTGAACTTCCTGTTTTTATAGACTAGAAAGGAGTTTTTTCGTTGTAAAATATCATAAAAGATATTTTCCTGGTCTATATTGCCTAAAAAAAAAAGTTTGGAAAAATGGCCATTTTTGGACCAAAACCATGGGTTAATCCTTTTGGAAAAATGTCAATTTTTCGACTTTTTGAACTTCTTGTTTTTATAGCCTAGAAAGGGTTTTTTTTTCTAAAATATCGTAAAAGACATTTTCCTGGCCTATATTGCCTAAAAAAAAAAGTTTGGAAAAATGGTTATTTTTGGACCTAAACCATGGGTTAACCCCTTTGGAAAAATGTCAATTTTTCGACTTTTTGAACTTCTTGTTTTTATAGCCTAGAAAAGCTTTTTTTCGTTCAAGAATATCGTAAAAGACATTTTATAGTCTAGACAGGAGTTTTTTCGTTGTAAAATATCGTAAAAGACATTTTCCTTGCCTATATTGCTTAAAAAAAAAGGTTGGAATAATGGTCATTTTTAGACCAAAAGCATGGGTTAACCCCTTTGGAGTTTTTTGGTTGTAAAATATCGTAAAAGACATTTTCCTGACCTACATTGCCTAAAAAAAAACTTTGGAAAAATGGCCATTTTTGGACCAAAACCATGGTTTAACCCCTTTGGAAAAATGTCAATTTTTCGACTTTTTGAACTTCTTTTTTCTATAGCCTGGAAAGGATTTTTTTGTTCTAGAATATCGTTAAAGACATTTTCCTGGCCTATATTGCCGAAAAGAAAAAAACGTCTGGAAAAATTGCCATTTTTGGTCCAAAACCATGGATTAACCCCTTTGAAAAAATGTCAATTTTTTGACTTTTTTAACTTCCTCTTTTTATAGGCTAGAAAGGCTTTTTTTTCTTCTAGATTATAGTGAAAGACATTTTCCTTGCCTATATTGCCTAAAAAAAAAACTTTCGAAAAATGGCCATTTTTGGACCAAAACCATGGTTTAACCCCTTTAGAAAACTGTCAATTTTTCGAAGTTTTGAACATCTTGTTTTTATAGCCTAGAAAGGCTTTTTTTGTTCTAGAATATCGTAAAAGACATTTTCCTGGCCTCTATTGCCTAAAAAAAAACGTTTCGAAAAATAGCCATTTTTGGTCCAAAACCATGGGTTAACCCCTTTGGAAAAATATCAATTTTTCGACTTTATGAACTTCTTGTTTTTAAAGCCTAGAAAGGCTTTTTTATGTTCTAGAATATCGTGAAAGACATTTTCCTTGGCTATATTGCCTAAAAAAAAGAGTTTGGAAAAATGGCTATTTTTGGACCAAAACCATGGGTTAACCCCTTTGGAAAAATGTCAATTTTTCGACTTTTTGAACTTCTTGTTTTTATAGCCTAGAAAGGCTTTTTTTGGTTCAAGAATATCGTAAAAGACATTTTCCTGGCCTGTATTGCCTAACAAAAAAAGTTTCGAAAAATGGCCATTTTTGGAACTTCTTGTTTTTATAGCCTTTTATAGCCTAGAAAAGCGTTTTTTCGTTCCAGAATATCGTAAAAGATATTTTCCTGGCCTGTATTGCCTAACAAAAAAAGTTTGGAAAAATGGCCATTTTTGGACCAAAACCATGGGTTAACCCCTTTGGAAAAATGTCAATTTTCGACTTTTTTAACTTCTTCTTTTTATAGCCTAGAAAGGCTTTTTTTTGTTCTAGAATATAGTGAAAGACATTTTCCTTGCCTATTGTGCCTAAAAAAAAGAGTTTGGAAAAATGGCCATTTTTGGACCAAAACGATGGGTTAACCCCTTTGGAAAAATGTCAATTTTTCGACTTTTTGAACTTCTTGTTTTTATAGCCTAGAAAGGCTTTTTTTGTTCTAAAATATCGTAAAAGACATTTTCCTGGCCTATATTGCCTAAAAAAAAAGTTTCGAAAAATGGCCATTTTTGGACCAAAACCATGGGTTAACCCCTTTGGAAAAATGTCAATTTTTCGACTTTTTGAACTTCTTCTTTTTATAGCCTAGAAAGGCTTTTTTTTGTTCTAGAATATCGTTAAAGACATTTTCCTTGCCTATATTGCCGAAAAAAAAACGTTTGGAAAAATAGCCATTTTTGGTCCAAAACCATGGGTTAACCCCTTTGGAAAAATATCACTTGTTCGACTTTTTTAACTTCTTGTTTTTATAGCCTAGAAAGGCTTTTTTATGTTCTAGAATATCGTGAAAGATGTTTTTCTGGCCTATATTGCGTAAAAAAAAAGTTTTGAAAAATGGCCATTTTTGGACCTAAACAATAGGTTAACCCCTTTGGAAAAATGTCAATTTTTCGACTTTTTCAACTTTTTGTTTTTATAGCCTAGAAAGTCGTCTTTTCGTTCTAGAATATCGTAGAAGACATTTTATAGCCTAGAAAGGAGTGTTTCGTTGTAAAATATCGTAAAAGACATTTTTCTTGCCTATATTGTGTAAAAAAACAGGTAGGAATAATGGTTATTTTTGGACCAAAACCATGGGTTAACCCCTTTTGAAAAATTTCTATTTTTCGACTTTTTTAACTTCTTGTTTTTATAGCCTAGAAAGGAGATTTTTCGTTGTATAATATTGTAAAAGACATTTTTCTGGCCTATATTGCCTAAAAAAAAAAGTTTGGATAAATTGCCTTTTTTGGACTAAAACCATGGGTTAACCCCTTTGGAAAAATGTCAATTTTTCGACTTTTTTAACTTCTTGTTTTTATAGCCTAGAAAAGCTTTTTTTTGTTCTAGAATATGGCGAAAGACATTTTCCTTGCCTACAATGGCTAAAAAAAGAGTTTGGAAAAATGGCCATTTTTGGACCAAAACGATGGGTTAATTTTTCGACTTTTTGAACTTCTTGTTGTTATAGCCTAGAAAGGCGTTTTTTCGTTTTCGAATATCGTAAAAGATATTTTCCTGACGTATATTGCCTAAAAAAAAAAGTTGGATAAATGGCCATTTTTGGACCAAAACCATGGGTTAACCTCTTTAGAAAAATGTCGTAAAAGACATTTTCCTGGCCTATATTGCCTAAAAAAAAAGGCGGAATAATGCCATTTTATGGACCAAAACCCTGGGTTGACCCGTTTGGAGAAATGTCAATTTTTCGACTTTTTGAAGGTCTTGTTTTTGTAGCCTAGAAAGGCGTTTTTTCGTTCTTGAATATTGTAAAAGACCTTTTCCTGGCCTATATTGCCTAAAAAAAAAGTTGGAAAAATGGCCATTTTTTGACCAAAATAATGGGTTAACCCCTTTGGAAAAATGTCAATTTTTCGACTTTTTAAACTTGTTGTTTTTATAGCATAGAAAGGCATTTTTTCGTTCTACAGTATCGTAAAAGACATTTTCCTGGCCTATTTTGCCTAAAAAAAGAAGTTGGAAAAATGGCCATTTTTCGCCAAAACCATGGATTAAACGTTTTGGAAAAATGTCAATTTTTCGGCTTTTTGAACTTCTTGTTTTTATAGCCTAGAAAGACATTTTTTAGCTGTAGAAAATCGTAAAACAACGTTTCGTTGCCTATATTGCCTAAAAAAGAAAATTTGGAAAAAAGACCATTTTTTGACCAAAACAATGGGATAAACCCGTTTCGAAAGATGTCAATTTTTTCGACTTTTTGAACTTGTTTTTTTATAGTCTAGAAAGGCGTTTTTTAGTTCTAGAATATCACAAAAGACATTTTTCTGGCCTATATGGCCTAAAAAGAAAAACTTGCAAAAATGGCCATTTTTGGACCAAAACGATGGGTTAACCCGTTTGGAAAAATGTGTATTTTTCGACTTGTGAAGTTCTTGTTTTTATAGCCTAGAAAGGCGTTGTTTTTTTCTTGAATATCGTAAAAAGCATTTTCCTGGCCTTTATTGCCTAACAAAAAAATTTTGGAAAAATCGCCATTTTTGGACCAAAACCATGGGTTAACCCCTTTGGAAAAATGTTAATTTTTTTGTCTTTTTGAACTTCTTGTTTTTATAGCCTAGAAAGACGTTTTTTCGTTCTAAAATATCGTAAAAGAACGTAAGGGTAGGTAAGACACTGTTGTAAAAATTTATTAGTGACACAAACCAAGCAAATTTTTAAATGTGAATTGAAGTTTATTACAAATTTAGATGTTTTGCATCATGAAGCTTACATGTTCACATTTATAGCATAATAGCCATCACAGTACGATAAATGCAAAGTATTTTTTAAATAGTTCTTGGTAAATATCATTTGACAATGGCGGTGGTGGCTTATAATTTTCACACTAACTCGCAACATTCAGAATCTACACTTTTTAAAAATCATTTGTCATGTATTAAATTGCCGACAATTTCTAACTTTCAGTCAAAAGTTAAGGAGATGGCATGTACTTGTAACACACGAGCCTCAGGCAAGAAGCGAAAACATTGGCCGAGAAGACTGATGTGACTCGATTCTCGCGTCTCATGACTTGTAACTCGTCGCTTGCACCCTAGTGATTCTCTGGAGAAAATTAAACGATTGCTCTCACTCTATTGTTCTACATATTGGCACGAATTATACAAGAAACTACAAAAACAAATACACTGGTCCATTGTTTAAAAAGTAGATGAAAATATGATATACAGTAACACGTATTGGGGAAACTTTGTGCTCTTTTCTACCTTTTAATGTCACCAGAAAAGTAAGCAAAAAAGCCTGAAATTGGACTACTTCTGTCAGTGAGCAGTTTAGTACAAAAATGTGAACCACTGGCTGGTTTTGCTATTGAACAAGTTAAAATGTATTAAAAATGAAAATCCTCCTGTTAAATATATCTACCAATTGAACACTCCTGCGGCCCGTTTCTCGAAAGGCCCGGTAACTTTTTGGGTCCAATAAAATTTTGAAATCTAAACCTGTTGAATTTATAGCAGCACAGTTCAGTCCGAGCTCACAAACCGGTCAATTTTTCTTTGTTAACTGATACTTCTATTGTATCATTTTCAAAGTTATTGACACTTTGATCTTAAATGCCAACATAAAAACAGCTTTTAAGGCCCGAAACATTCTCGGGACTTTGGAGAAACGGGCCACTGACCCGCAATTTCCCTGAGTTAAGTTAATACATAATAATATGAGTAAGGCTAGCTAAGGGAAAACAGCAACAACAAGAGATGTATCCTACGGTATAAAAACCTGCTCGGAGAACCTGCATTTTCCCAAGTTAGCCTAAACAGGTTCTTACATAAATGGCAATTAGCACAAATTTATGCTATTTAGGTTCTTAAATAGGATGTTATTTTCTGAAGAAAAACTAAAAATACGTTATAGCTAATATTTAGTGGTATTCGGCTTGTTCCTTAGCAGTCCTTAGGTAAGACTGTAAATACCATTACAATTGCGGTTGGAGTAATAAGGCACCTTACGTCTCTAAAGAGGATCCTGAATGTTGACTTGACTTATTTGCCCAAGTGTTCAGAATCTGTGTTTATAAATTTTAGCCAAAAAACCTGTTTCAAATTTTAGGGTTAACAGGTTCTTGCATAAAGGTGACCTATTGAACTGTCAAATTTTAGCCTAACATGTACTTAAAAACCAGGTTCTTAGTCGCGGGTTTTTACTGTATCATGCAAGAAAGACACGGATCATGAAACTAAACTTCATCAAAACTGGTTTTCTTCTGAAAACATGAATAATTGTAGATCAATAGTAGATCACACTTTTAAGTAATTGCATTTCTAAGGATACGATCATATCAGATTTGGTCAAATATCTGGATTCGATAGTTTTTCACATCACTCACCGGCTATCCTTCCATCACTAAGACTTGCTGTAGAAAATGGACAATTAAACTCTCCTCTCTCGCTACCTTTACATCCAAACTTCGCAACAAACTTTCCACTCAGTTCAAATACCTGAACTCTGTGATTTTCTGAATCACAGATCAGTAGCAATCATTGTTTGTTAACTGACAAGTAAGAGGGCTCATTGAACTCTCCATCCTTGTTTCCCTGTTTTCCAAATTTAAAAATAAACTTTCCCTCAAGATCAAACATTTTAATGGAATGGTCATCACAGTCTGAGACTATCAAATATTGACCGTGTTGGATACAGTGATAGGGACTGACCAAAGAACCTGCTCCACCAAATTTACCTAAATACTCCCCATTAGAAGAGAATATCTTGATTAATTTGTTATCTCTATCACTAACAATAATATAACTCTGGCCGTTTATTGATAAACCTTCAGGGTTTTTAAGCTTGTGATCAAGAGTTCCATGTTTGCCAAACTTACGAAGGAACTTTCCATTTCTATCAAAGACTTGTACCCTGTCGTTATTACAGTCTGCCACTATAATATTGCCATGACTATCAAAAGCGATCCCTGAAGGTTGATTTAACTCACCATTTTCCTCACCCTCCCCACCAAACGATCTTAAATGGATACCATCACTACTGTACACTGAAACCCTATGGTTCCAGAGCTCAGTCACGGCAATTTCATCACGATCATTCACTGCCACCCCCCAGGGCCCGTTAAGCATTCCAACAGACTTACCGTATTGTCCAAATGACAACACAAATCTGAAACGCTTGGTTTGTACCTGAGCCTCAAGAAGACTGTCACGAATATTTGCTCCTTTATTCCCACTAATTACTTTATTACTTTCTTTACCTTTGGCTCCTGATTGCTGCGATTTAGTTTCGCTAAAAACAGTTTTTACATTACCTATACCTTCACTGTTCAACACGTTAATCAATTTTTCACTTTTGGTGAAACTAAACTGTGGAGTACATTCAGTGTCACGGTTTTCTTGGGTGCCCTGTTCCTGTAGGATTTTATCAAATGTTTCCTTGAATCCAAGGATTTCTGTACTAAAGTTTCGTTTCATCAGAGATTCAGTTTGTGCAACTGCTGATTCAATTATTTTCACTTGGTTTTCAACTTTGCCTTTTTTCTGTGAGAGTGTTTCAAGTGATTTGTTCGCTTGATCATCGACCGCATCAAAAACATCCTGTTTCCTCGCTTCGATGATTGCAATCATTTGGTCTACATTCGTCTGCACTTGGCTTTTTACGTCGGCTACTTTCGCTTGAACTTCCATGCTCTTTTGGTTGAATTGCTCGACCTCCTTTCGTTTTTCCAGTGCTTTATCTTTTAAAGATTTAATCATGGAATTTATCTTTGTCTTACGGGCATTTGTAGCTTCTTGCAAGAGCATTTTGCCGTGACCTTCATGAAGTGTCATTGCACAACTGTTGCAAATTGCGACTTGACACTTCTTACAAAAGAACTTCAGCTCCTCTTTTTCATGAAGTTCCTTCTGGCAAAATGCTGGTCGCTTTAACACGGCCTCGATGTCTTGATCTTGAAAATCCTTCAGTGCCAGCGTTTTGTGTTCTTTGTTGGTGCGTATTATGTTATGTCCTAACATACATTCCTCGCACCAGAAAGAACAACACTATTTCAAAGTCTAGTTATCCCTAATTTGACCGATGGCCTACCATCTGTTTTACGCAGAGCTTACCCGGGGGGTACTCTCTTATATAAGCTATATGGGTATGTGCCGCCCCATCGGGTTGGGTAGGTGTTTGGGCCGTTTTGTTCTGAAAACGGGTGTACACTTTGTCCATTTTGGTCTGGAATTGGGTATGATTATTATTATTTCATTATTTTAAAATTTTTTAGTAATGATAATACTATTATTTTTGAGCATCATAGGCAGTTTAGATAGGCTATTGATAGCTTTATATGTTCTGTCATTCGCACAGATTTTACAGTGAGCTGTCAGTTAACTTTAAGAATCTTCAGCGCTCAGACCTGTATTACATACATACATACACACACACATACACACATACATACATAAAACTTTATTTCATCTCGAATTTAAGAGAAGGCAAAATAGGCTAGTATCTCTTTTTAATTTGATTATTATTATTATCATCATCATAATTATCATTATTATCATAATTTTGTCCAAAGAATGAGCAGAAAAAAACTTTTACCTAAGCTTCAAATGGTTTTTCGAATTTTTTTTTGTTTTTGCAAAATCTGTAAGGGCAAGTAAGATAATAGGGTAAACATTCCTCAGTGAGATAAACCAAGCAAATTTTAAAGTGCGAAGAATTGTTGAAGTTTATTACAAATTTACTTACATTACATCATAATTTAAAAGCTTAGATTTTTACATAGCATATTGAATAGCCATCACACTACGATTAAATTATACAAATGACCTTAAAAATAGTCTTCAACATTTGACAATGGCTGTGGTGGCCTTAATTAGCCCGCGTAGCGAGCGTTTTCAATCGAGTTAATATACGAACGTTGGAGCGAGAGTAAAAGAAAACCAACGTTTTCAACAAAGCTGCGCGCATGAAAACGCTTTCTACGCAAGCTTAAAGGTGGATTAAAATTTTCACATTATTTGGAAACAAACAGAATCTACACTCTTAAACAATCTTTACTCAAGTGCTATTTGCTGTATTATGCATGAAAAGCTATGAAAGATCAAGAAACTAATTAAACTACGTCAAAAATATTTTTCCTCCAAAAATATGCGAGCAATTGTAGCATATCAATAATAGAAGGATGAGATCATATCATATTTGGTCAAATATCTGGATTCGATGGTTATTCCTATCACTCACAACTATCCTTCCATCACTAAGACTTGCTATAGAACCTGGACAATCAAACTCTCCTCTCTCGCTACCTTCACTTCCAAACTTTGCAACAAACTTTCCACTCAGTTCAAATACCTGAACTCTGTTATTTCCTGCATCACAGACCATTAGCAATCCTTCTTTGTTAACTAACAAATAATAGGGCCCATCGAACTCTCCTTCATTCTCCCCCTGTTTTCCAAATTTAGAAATAAACTTTCCTTCGAGATCAAACATTTTAATGGAATCGTCACCATAGTCTGAGACTATAAAATATTGACCGTGTTGGATACAGTGATTGGGTTCAACCAAACAACCTAATCCACCAAATTTACGTAAATACTCGCCACTAGAAGAGAATATCTTGATTAATTTGTTACCAGTATCAGTAACAATAATATCACCGTTGCCGTTTATTGATAAACCTTCAGGGTTTTTAAGCTGGTGAACAAGACTTCCAGCTCACCAAACGTACGAAGAAACGTACCATTTCTATCAAAGACTTGCACCCGGTGGTTGACACCGTCTGCCTCTACAATATTGCCATGACTATCAAAAGCGATCCCTGAAGGTAGATTAAACTCACCATTTTTCTGACCCCATCTGCCAAACGATCTTAAGTGGGTATCGTCGCCACTAAACACTGAAACTCTGCCGTTCCAGAGCTCAGTCACAGCAATTTCATCACGATCGTTCACTGCCACCCCCCCCAGGGCCCGTTAAACTCTCCAACAGACTCACCTTTTTGTCCAAATGATAGCACAGGAATGTAACGAATGGTTCGTACCTGAGCCTCAAGAGGACTGTCACGAACATTTGCCCCTTTCCCATCAATTTCTTTACTGCTTTCTTTCCCTTCGGCTTCTGATTGTTGCAATTTAGTTTCGCTAAAAACAGTTTTTACATTACCTATACCTTCTTTGTTCAACACGTTAATCAATTTTTCACTTTTAGTGAAACTAAATCGAGGAATATGTTCAGTGTCACGGATTCCTTGGGTGCCCTGTTCCTGTAGGATTTCATCAAATGTTTCATTGCATCCAAGGATTTCTGCATTGAGGTTTCGTTTCATCAGAGATTCAGTTTGTTCAATTGCTGATTCAATTATTTTCACTTGATTTTCAGCTTCGCCTTTTTTCTGTGAGAGTGTTTCAAGTGATTTGTTCGCTTGATTATCGACCGCATCAAAAACATCTTGTTTCCTCGCTTCGATGATTGCAGTCATTTGGTCTACATTCGTCTGCACTTGGCTTTTTACGTCGGCTACTTGAGCTTGAACTTCTATCTTCTTTTGGTTGAATTGCTCGACTTCCTTTCGTTTTTCCAGTGCTTTATCTTTTAAGGATTTAATCATGTAATTTATCTGTGTCTTGCGGGCATTTGTAGCTTCTCGCATTTTGCCGCGACCTTCGTGAACAGCAATGGCGACCTTACAGTCTTTAAAAAAAAATTTAGCTCCTTTTTTTCATGAAGTTCTTTCTGACAAAATGCTGGTCGCTTTAACACGGCCTCGATGTCTTTATGTTAAAAACCTTTTAGTGACAGTGTTTTGTGTCCTCTTTGGTGCCTACGTGAGGGAGGGGCGACTCTATTGTTTTCAAACAAGAAGACGCCCAAAGGCGTTTACGCGGGATGTGTTGGTGTAAGAAAGAATTACCGGTATGTTGAATGGCAATGGAAAGTTGAGTAGTGTATGCAACAAATGTGTGCAGGAGAGACGGAGATGTTCTGTTAAGGACTGATACACTAGAAGATGAGTTACACACATGGGTTCCTCTGCTACTCAAAACAAAACTGGAGTATGGGGTAGTTCACAAAAATTTGCATTCCTTTACTAATGTCCTCAAAAAATGCACTTTCACATTCAACAATGGCATGTAATGTGTCATACTTCCAATAACTACAGGGCTGCAAAGCTGTACTCTAGGGAAAATTTCAGGGAACCCTTCGGTCTCCCCAAGCATTTTAGCTGGGGTGCCCAGGCCTAAAAGATCATTTTAGCAAGGGTGCCATGGCCTCCAAGGTGGTCGCCCAAATTAATAAATCAGTAAGCTGTTAGTTAATTATTAAAGATTAAACAAATTATTTTCTGAACAATTCAAGCAGAATTTTGTGAATATTCTTTTCATGCAAAATCACATCCGTTTGACCTCCTGAGCGTGCGAAAAAAAAAAACGCGCATGTTGTCATATGAAAGTAAGTTTTCGCGCCATATGAGAAACATTTGCAACGCCGCCGAATATTTCATGTTTTTTAAATGGAAAAGTAAGATTCTGGTCTGTTTATGTTTTTTTTATAGTAAAAGAAATTTTTGTCAAAAGTAAGGGCACTATTCTTTTTACTAATCATTTTGATGTAGGTTGAAAAGAAAATTCGCTTATTAAGATTGACTGAGATCCCGTGGAGCCCCCCGGGGGGTTACTTGGGTTAATTTTTGCTGGGTATGTGCCGCTGGCCTCTTAGAGCCCCTTCCCCATTATAGCCTACTCTGTGGCCAATTGTAGACCCCATATTAGTCACTTTTGGGCAAGTATGTAATGTCACTTTCTATTTATGTATCTACTTTGTCAATCTTTTAAGTAATGATCCGGGTAAGGTGGATAGCAATTTCTTTTGTTATGCGACAACGGTGCTTTCCCACATAGGAATGTTCTCATGTTTACACAGAGAATGCATAAACCTACATAGAGGCCGTTTACCCAATAAAAAGTATTTACACTCCACTTTGAAATGGTGTTTTTTGGTGTTAAAAGATTTTGGTCAATCACAAGAGTTGAAAACAATAGCCAAGAAAAGTTTACAATTTTACATGTTCCCCACATAAGATTTCTTTGTTATTCAAACTGAGACCAGATTTTGTTAAATGGAAGATGTCTGGAAAGTAAGGATGAATATATGTACTGCTTTATAAAGTTTTGTTAACTTTTGCTGTTTAAGCCAATCAGAAGTAAGTACAGACCATAGAAAAGTTAGCACCTTTTTTGCATTCCAACATGTTCGTTGCCGTTGTTGGTATCGTTTTTGTCTGGACCGTTTCTTAAATAGTGCTCGTTCGTATATAAGAAATGATTTTGTGTAGGCATCATAAGGTATCCCCCCAAGGGTGGTTTGAGACATGGAGCATTTAATAGTGATGTAAAATTGACACAAAAAAGAGGGCAACGCCCTTCACCTTCCTTGACATTAAACTGAGGAGAAAAAGCTTGAGAAACAATGTACAGCTGAATGAATCTGGCTTTAGAAATAAGCAAGCTAATTCATGCAAGACAAATGGTTCTGTAGTTAGATTTTTCTTCGTTCTTTGCCTACCTAGCTGAGCAGACCCTTAAGGAATGGGTGCAAATATTAAAAAGCGATGTGCCTGAGGGATCACTCGCGGACAGCTCCTTCATAGAAGTGCGTATCCCACGTTCCCATTTTGCGCTCTTTCCACGCAGTCTATTGACTATTATGCCCTCTCAGAAATTAATGAGGGAACAAATTTTAAGACTGGGTTTAGTTTATGTTTATTAAAAAAGCAATTAAATCCTTCAGTTTAACCAGAAACACATTTTTCAATTAAAATAGGTATATTTCTTTAATCAAATGTATTTTTCCCAAAGACTCAAGATAAATCCAGAGTTCTACAATATAAATGCACACGCTTTCATACTAAAAATTTTCGGGCATCAAGATTATTTTCACAAACGATAATACAATCGCAGTTTCAGGCTATGTCCATATGAGTCAAGCCTTAAGTTATTCGACTCGTGACAGTATTCAGTTCCTCTTTCAGTCACAACAAACTGAGAGTCGCCCCGGGGGGTACTCCTGGGAATTCTTGGTGGGCGTGTGCCGCCCGGTTCCCCAAATCCTAACCCTATTTCAGACCAAAAAAAAGTCATTTTCCACATTAGGCAGAAAGTATGTCATCATGACTTAGCCATTTAGAGCGCAAACAAAAAACTTCTTCAAATGCGTTTCGAATTCGCATATTTCTATTTCGTTCTTTTTCATTTGGAATTGAAACGATAAATACGTTCATACGCTCCAGAAGTTCCCTCGAAAACCATACCCGATTCCAGACCAAAATGGGCAAAGTGTGTACCCGTTTTAAAAAGGCCCAAAAACCCTACCCGAAGGGGCGGCACATACCTATATGGCTTATATCACTTATATAAGGGAGTACCCCCCGGGGTCAGTCGAATGGTTTGCTCTTTTCCTCCAAATAAACTGGTTGAGTTTGCATTGGTGAAGCGATGTAGACCCATTAGCCTCGGCAACACAAGTGTTTGTAAAACATATTCAACATATAGATAATATAAATACTCTAGAAGATGTATACTATTACTAATAATACTACCTTTCTTCGTCTACGATGATTTTTCGTTCAGAGATAAAAGTGGTAATAGATGTTTCACATGAATGGTAATAAATATACTTAACAACTGAAACAACTTAGTAAAACTAGGTAGACATAAATAAATAAGAAGTTAAATTTTTCATAAAAAAGTAAACGCTAGAGAAATTAAACACCACGTTAACGGCAAACGGCAGAGATGAAAAGTTGATCAATTTTTTTCCGCCATACAGTCATACCTCTCGTAAGCGATCACCTCCCATATGCGACCACCGATCCAAAACACGCTAGAAACTCTCCTAAACGACAACCACGGGTAAGCGACCGCGACCACTTTTTGGGAGGACGGTTTTATAATTTTACATTGTTTTTAACATCTTGTAGGCTACCACTTGAATTGACAAATGGTCTGATCTCCATGTTTCTTACGTGCTACACTGCCAAGAGTCATTGAAAAGTATGCGAAGAACTTTTAGTGGCAACATGAAACTACACATATCGTATTAAACTAAGAAATTACATGTAATAAATTCTTTACCAAAAGGTAGATGTTTCGGGGCGTCCTCCCGAAAGAGCTCGTGTAGAACTCTCGTAGACCACTAAATCTTCGCATTTTGGGTGATCGGCGCTTAGTGGAGGTTCGACTATATTTCACGTTTGTTGCCAGTCTTGTCAATATGAAGAGCTTGGAGTTCTAAAAACAACATTTTTATCACACCCCTCGTACACATTATTAGAAAACTTTTTCACACCCCTAAGATACATTGGGGAACGTATGCTTCAAAACAAATAAATGTTGTTTTATTTCATGATGCACATATGCAGAGAGAGAAAGTGTATCAAACGCAATTTTAGATTGCAGAAAGCTCGAGAAAGTCGTCAGGTCTGTGAACACTGAAAATATGAAAGTCCACTTTCGCTGGATGGCATGGAACGCTGAGTGTCTATTTAGGGTATACTGACGCCAAAACCTAAGTTTTAAGACGCAATGATTACCGACAAGAGCGACAAACGGGAAGAAGCCGCGGCTTTCCGTTTGCCGTAAAGATGTGCTTATAAACTATCTCTCTGATGAGCCCTCTTTAGGCCACAGGAAGATTAATTTCAAATGCAATAGAGTCCACGCTCTCTTAGCTGGTCAGGGTTGGGACTGGGAGACTGCCTTCGAGTCAAAGAAAAGGACTGAAGAACGGAGGGGACCTAGGAGTCCCTCCGGAGAACGGTTGACTGCAAGCCTAGGAGCTACAAAGCTTGCATTCTAGCCACAGAGGTGAGAGAAAGCACATGTTCTCTCTATTTTACTCTTAATTTTAAATAAAGGTCTTTCAGAAACTGCTCACTGATCTACAGTCTAAACAAAATTTGTAAAATTTGAAAATTTGTCATCAAGTCTACAACACGTGTTGTACATGCTGCAGTCAGCTTGGCCACAAACATTTCATTGACAATTACACGTTCTCTGCTACAAACCATCTAATTTACTTTTTTGTCCGCATGCACATTACGAAACTTCAAGGAGCTGTGTGATCATAACACATGACCACTTTGCTGAACGAGACGCAGATCCCTTTGTTCGGTTCACTAATTAAGGAGAAAAAAACAATTATTGATGATAATAATAATGATATTATTATTATTATTATTATTAATGAGGAAACATCACCATTTAGCTCTATACCATCTCTCGAATTTTTTTTTTCCTTGGGTGACACGTTTTACTAAGAAGTATACTTCTACAAGACAAGCAGGAAGGTTTGCATCTAAACAAACTTAGTTCCAGCTTCGCATTCATTTAAAGACCATGCAGGGTAAATAAACCTCAACGATACACCAGGCAGTAGTCTGTTCAAAATAGGGTTTTATGGGTACTCTGTCAAACATAATTAATTCACAAGATATCACAATAAATAATATCTTGCTGATCACGTCTACTTGAATGTGAAGTTTACTTACCAAGCAAAAAGTCTCTGTCCGTCGAAAGTTCCGTCGTGCTTACCCACTGAAAAAAGAGTAGAAAAATAATGTAAAAATGATAACTTATATCCTTGTCACGGTCAGGAAAGAGCTGTGGGGGCTTTGTTGCATTGATTCCTGGATTCGTGCCAAACCTAAACGCAGGGACTTTTTGCTTCCGCAGGGACTTCGGCAAAAAGGCGAAATTCCGAGGAGGCATCCTAGTATAGGAAAGTACTTACAGTTAAATCATGGAGTCAGTATATCAGAAAAATCTCGATTTGTCGAAAACAGGGACAGCATGGAATCGGTGAGTAATCAGTGATGACGTTTCCATTGCTAACGCCCGCAAGTAAGAAATGGTTAGGATGAGGTTAAATGGAAAATGCTCAGAGGGAGTATGGGTATTGTGACATCACAATTCGGGAGTTAACACTAAATCCGAAATCCTGTATCTGGAGGGTGAAAACCGCGTAGTTTGATTTAATTTGTGACAGCTAGTCATTTTACAGTCATACTTCGATACTCTTTTGCGTTATGTGCTCAGTGACTGAAGAAGCTGTTGAGAAGCTTGCAGAAATTTGCATTTCTTTGTCTCATTTTACTCTCTTCAACAAGGCAGCATCATAACTCTCTGACCACGCAAGAGAAAATCTCGTGTTTGCCGAAACTATGGAAAGACACTCGGTATTAAAGACCATCAAAGTTCTAAGGGGCCTATATATAGTTAACGTCACTGAGAACGTGCGGCGTACGGGGTCATATTCACGAGTTGTTTGTGTCAAAACCCGGTCGGAGAGAGCGAGGTACGAGCGAGTAAGGGCTTTTGGCACAACTTGTGAATACAACCCCGTACAAAAGCTGTTTATTGCTCATTTCACGAGAACTGTCACTGAAATAGTTTTCTTAATGTAACACATATTAAAAAGAGCAAATCACAAAAAGTAGAACCAAATGCAAATTTAACACCAATGGCAAATCTTGCAGCACATCCTAAGTCCTCATCGAAATAAAGTGCAGAACAGAAAAGTAAATAAGACAAAATTTCATTTTTAATAGTCACTGTTTGATTCAATGAAAAAGTGGCGTGCCTTTTTGGACCTTGGAGATTGTAGACAAAATGGGACTTTCGTTCAAGGAATTTACAGAAATGTTACAGTTCCAGTCGTGAATTGAAGCGCCTTGGAAAAGAGTCAAGGGCTGCTGTGTTTTAGACTCCCGTACTGTTTTACTTGCATTCAGAATCAAGCGTTGGAAATATCTACTTGATAGCTTGGCGGCGCCCTGGCACTTCAAAGGACCAGAATTTTGGAAATGTCTTTTTGTTGTCGTTCAGACAGTATGCTGCAGTTGTTCAGACTGTACGTTCTTGTGCCCTTGTATAATATGCGTTGGAGGCACGCCTAGGTCATTCAGTTTCTGGATCATCCTTTTCCTCCCGCTATGATTCGTGAGGTTTTTAGCATCTAATCCAACTTTCTCTGCTATTCTTTTCACAAGTGAGTTGAGGTTATTAACTCCCATACGAGCTGACCTGCACCAAGATTTTGTGTTTACGGCGGCTTTTGTAGTGTGATTGATCGCAAATAAAACGGTCTTCATATCATCTGGTCTTTTAGAAGCATAGATGTCATAAGCCCTGAAAGGATCGTTTTCATTGCCTTCGACAGCAAACATTTTTGGCTTTACAACACCAGCGTCTTTTGGATCGGCGCCAGTTCTTGTCTCAGTTGTGTGTCCGCTTTCGTAATATACTCCAGAAAAGCTGTCCCGTCCGCTGTTTTTTAAGGCGCCAAATCTGGAAATCAATTTGAATGCAAACGATGAACGACTCTGATTGGCTCAGAAAGGTGTCTATGCTGTCGTTGATTGGTTATGCTTCCACATGTGAACTCAAAACAGCTGTACGCCATTCTGATTGGCTGCATAAAAAAAACGTATCTGATTCCTGCAAATAAGCATTACGAAATGAAATTCTCGTGGTACGTGTATAAAAAAATGTAAGCACTTGGAGGGTTTGCCAGCCACTAGTTTATCATCCACAAATCTTTGAATTGAAACGATTTGTCACACACAAATCACTTTGAGGAAATAAAAGACCAATTACCAGAAAGTTTTCCTAAGCGAACGATTGAAAAAAGGCGCTTATAAGGAGAACGATCTACGTAAACAGAAATTCGCCGTCAATTACATTCTGTGCTAACGTGTTCACTTTTCACAGATCCCTCTATAAAGTATTGTTAAAACAAAGTATTGTCTAAAATGCCATTTCAGCTTTAAAAAGATGACTATAGTGGGAATTGCGGAGACTTGCTTTCCGGCTCTTGAAATGAACTGTAAGGTAAAAAGTACCAGAAAAATTACCACTTCTAATGAAATATTTTCTTGCGGTTAAAAAAGATCCTCCGGCGTAAGTGAGAGTGTTTTGAATAAAGCTACGAAAATCTACCGGAATAAGTGCGGCACGGACTCTTGCGTTTCCTGCTTTTATCTCGTCTATTGAGTGGAATATGTGTGGAAATCTTTTAAATATGAATCGGTATATAAATGAGCTACACAAATACCAATTATACAATTCACCGACAACATACAGAACGGGGATAGCTGTAGTGTAAACTATTCACCACTTTGAGGTTGCGCGGGAGACAGGGTCGAGATGGTTATCAAAGTGCATTGTGGGACTGTTTTGGGGAGCGAATTTCAACATGGCGGCAAATTCGTCCCCCGAATCAGTCCCACAATGCACATTAGGCTGATTTAGCAACAGAACGGGAACGTCAGTTGACGACGGCCCGCGCAAATCAAACAACTGGCTTAACTTGACCAATGGTTGAGCGGCAAATTGGGCACCGGAAGTCGAGTTTAGACCTTTCCGCGCGCTTTCCCGTCGTCAAATGAAGTTCCAGTTCTGTTGCTAAATCAGCCTATTAACAACCATCTCGACCCGGCCTCCCGCGCAACCTCAAAGTGGCGAATTACTAGTTAACTCTTATAAAAAGGGGGGCAGGGTTAGAAACTGTAGCGCTGAGTCAGTCAGTGGGCCTTAGTTGCAGAATACATACCGTCACATGGTACAAAAAAACAACTTGCTGGATGGCAAACGACGCAGAGGGACAAGAAAAACAAAGACATTACATCATTCAAAAAGCTAACATCCTTTCTTTTCCACTGCGTCGTTTGTCATCCAGCGGGGTCCATTAACCACTGTAATCAATTCAAGTTCAAAAGCTGACGTTTCGAGTGCTAGGCATGCGTAAAAAAATGGCAGAAAACGACGCTTTTGAATCTACAATTGACTTTTGTTTGGCTTCAAACTTATCACAACACCAATAAATCGGACGCCACCCTTCAGGGAAAACAGTTTTTTTCCCAGTCGTAAATTTTGTCTTTTTACCTTGACCAGGTCCTAGTTCAATTCCGATATACGTATCGCGGCGGCCTGGTAATGGTCCAACATACTTCACTTTACCGCGTCCTATCTGACCTCGTGACCTAGCTACCAGTACCTCCATTCCCAACTGGATGTCGTCGCTTGAAGTAGGTGCAAAGGCATTGGTGAACACCCGTTGGAGTGTAGTGGTCACTGGAGTCGAAGAGTTTGAGGAATAACTTGTCGAAGAGGTGGTATGCGGGCCGATATCATACAGTGACTGATCTCGGGGGGATTCGAGGTAATCGTCGTTAGTACTGTATGGGTCATGAAGAGTTCCTGTTGTGTTGAAAAAGAAGCGATACAAAATCATTTTGTCTTATGAGCTTACGAGGAAGATTTTACATAACATAACGTCACAAACGCAAAGTGGAGAAAAAACTCACTGCAGGTGCATGCTGCATACGGCTAGGAGCAGCAATGTCAAGTACACCCCGCGCTGTGTGTTGCCGTTTATTGACAAACCTTCATGTAATTTGAGCTGGGGCTGGTCACGACTTTTTTGTTTACCAAACGTACTAAGAAACGTACCATTTCCATCAAAGATTTGCACCCGGTGATTATCATTGTCTGCAACTACAATGTTGCTAAAACTCACCATAACTCTTGCCTTTTCTTCCAAACGATCTTACAAGCGAGTTCCGTCACTACTAAACATATCCTGCGATCAGGCGGGAAAGGGGAAAAAAGAACGTCTGATACAATTACTTCACGAGTCATCTGCCGCCCCCCAATTAAGGTATCTGTCAACTCGCCACATGGTAAGTTTCATAGATTTTTATTTCCATTTTATTGCGCATCTTGCCTTATCGTTGCCGTGTGGTACCTTTGTTCAAACCGTAAAGTCAAAGAAACTAACCCGGGGGCAAATAAATAATTCATTGAAAACAATTGTTGGTTTTCACATGACGTCACTAAAATTCAAACTCAACTATCGATCCTACCGAGATTTAGCCTGCGTAGCTGATGCTGATTGTGTGGGTGCGAGATTAAAGTTTTGGCGGCGGAGCCGTGTTGGAGTAGGGACAAGGCGGTTGAAATACCGCCTGCCAGAAAACCCCGGTATTTTGAATAGTCCGCACACCAGTGTGCGGGGAAACGGATTGGTCGAGGGCCATATATATGTCAATCATGTTAGATGAGCCTTCGCGTATATTTCCCAATTTAGGGAGCAGATGGCAAACCGGAAAAGACGTACATGTAAAGTGATTGTGATTGTGATTTCCGCTTTCAGAAGAGCATAATTGATGACCAGATTGCCGAAATGGCGTCTTAAAACTTCACGGTGCTGGAATTGTCTTAATTTAGCCGTAAGAAACAAAGGTCAAAGAAAATTAAAACACTTTACAGCTACATCTGACATCAAATCCTATCAGGAACACCTACAGAAGAATAAACCACAGGAAATGGTTACTCAGTATGCATGCATGTAACAAACCAGCTTCATGACCTTTTAATGTTAAGCCAAGTGTTGCAAAAAAGATTTACTCAGTCAAAGTTTAGAATGTTACATGCACTGTGTAGTGCTAGTAACCTTCGAGCGAGAGCCGAGAAAATAAAAAAAAACCTCTGTTCAAGCAAACTCACAAGGTCACGTTTCACATTATCACGAGCTTAGGAGTCGTGTTTAGCCTGTCAACGCTTATTTCTAAACTGTCTCGGGCGAAAATAATCGGAAGTTTCAAATTGCAGGTTTCTCTTTGATTGGCTGATTTAACTGGGATCAGCTAACGTGACAAAAGTGGGCGGCATTCCAAAAATCATGGTCCTCTGGCAGGCGGTATTTCTCGCGGCTCCGACGTCAAATCTCACTCGACTATATTACAACGGCTCCGCCGCCAAATCTCACTCGACTACTACACAATACCGCCAGCTACGCAGGCTACCGAGATTTTAGTTTGACAATGTATTAGAGCCGCTGAAAACTAATTTTCATACAAATTTTCGCTTCAAAAGGGTTCTTAGTTTTGTGATAGAGTACGCTTGAATTTCTAAGCTTTTGCGTGACGCGGCATTGTAATGACGGCTAAGAGAGCTGTCCTTATTTCAGGACATGTTGCTATCTAAACAGTTCGTGTATTAGAAAAAGTATTACTTTAACGTTTATGAGTCTCTCGCTTATGAGTCTCTCCCTTATGAGTTTCTGTTGGTTTCCGTCCGCATGATGTTGGAGCTCATCCAGGTGAGCACCAGCATGGCGTCTCCATACAAATCTCTATAAGTTTGGGTAAAACGTTTCTTCGGATATCTCTTATACGAAATATTCCTCTGACCTGAATCTTGGCGAGGGTCTTTGTATGTGTAAGTCCTTTTATTTCCCAGATTCTGGACTTTATCTATTGAACGGTTTGATTTTTATTTTGATCTATTTTGAATGGCGTGACACTGAAAACCAGCAACGGTGGAGGAGGTTGACTAACGATAGAGCTATGTAAGTAGAGTTATGGCATTAGAATTAGAGTTAACCACTTAAAAATCCTGAATTCAATAACCTTTTCATAGTCTGGCTCTCACGAGTATGTCTTTGAGCGGCCGCTCTCTTCTGTACGATATGAGGGGCGGATTTTTTTAGATTTCGCCCTGTAATGATTGTTGTTCTATTACGTTATCCCAGTTTCTCATTAGAATTTGCTTTAGGTTAGGCACTGACGGGTTGGTCAGGGGCACCCAACGTCAATTTTCGGAAAATATCTAATCGGAAGACAGTGGGAAGACGATTTAAGATCTAGAATTTTCGGAACCTTTGTTGTAAAATTTCTTGCTTGCCTGCCTCTCCTAGGATTTTGGAACATCTAAAAAATGGCATAATTACCCATTTTTAACGGATTTTTACCCTAAAAAGATCACCTAGAATTTTCGGGAGCCTTTT